>CAUYTI010067848.1:0-69533 GCA_963575145.1 Galago senegalensis
GTTGAAGTACGCTCTTCAATTTTCTCTCTTGTCTCTGCTCCAAACCATCAGCTAATTTGCTAAGCTTCTGTCCTTTCAGCCTCCTTCTGGATGGGAGCTTCTGTAAAAAGCTGGCTGCAGTTCGCCATCTTGGCTCCGCCCCCCTATTTCTCATATTTCTACTGATATATTTAGTAGAAATTGTATTCTCCTTAATAAATTTAGTTCAAAGTACCCTTGCTAGAGTACAATTCATAGAGTGGTCTAAAGGCCAATGTTTATTTAAAGGCTCATATCAACCAGAAATAACATAAGTAAAGAAATTGAAAATAAGCATGTCACAAATGTTGTAAAACTTGATAGAGTAATGTTAAATCAAAACTTGGCTTTATGGGAGTGTGGAGCAAGATGGCAGACTAGCAACATTTCCTTACTAACCACTTGGGGTGAAGAAGGGGGAAAGAAAACTCCCATCACCTCTGGCCGGGGGAACCTACCCAGGGAACATCACTCTGGAGGTACAGTGAAGACAGTAGTAGATTACAGGAACCTTTGAGAAGGTTTGAAGTTGAGGAAAACCAGCACAGAATGTGAGTGGTTGGGAATGGGTGAGGACTGGCAGGTCAGCTCCCCCAGAGGACTGGGGACAGGAAAGGGCTATCCTGCAGTATTTTGATTTGGGATTAAACCTGCTCACTAAAGCAGTCTTGGAAGGCTTACATGAGTGGGTGGACTCAAACAGTGTTGAGTGGCTGGGATGGAATATCAGGGGAGGTGGATCTCTCATCAGCTTGGCTGCTAGACGGGTACCATCATGCTGGGAAGGCCGTGTAGAAGAAATGGTCCATAGGGTCTGAGTGAATGGCTGGTTCTGGGGAACCTGCTGAACTTGGACAGCTACCCTTGGCAGGGAACTGAGTGGCCCTAGGAATTGTAGTCAGGGGGCACTGTGTGAAATGCCTCCTATGGAATCTGGTGAAAACTTTGAGATCCCAATCCAGTAGGGACTGAATGCTGATGAAGCAACCAGGCCCTGATTGAGGGCAGCTAAGTCAGGAAGACAGGACCTGATCACCACTTCTGCAATAGTTTCCCCTGGATTTTTCACAACAAGACAGAGTATGTTTTCCATCTCCTAACACCACAGTACCACCTAGTGTCTAGGGAATTATGAAAAGGATAAAACTAAGATAGACAAAGTAAGATGAATAGAACTCCATCACACTTACCAATTATCTCAATAAATGTTAATGGCTTGAATTTCCCACTGAAGAGGCACAGGCTAGCCAATTGTATAAAAAAAGCACATGCCATGCATCTGCTATCTCCAGGACACACACCTAACTGTGAAGTGTCTCTTAAGAAATCTTTACCTTTAATGTTTAGCTATCATCCTGAAATCAAACAAGCTCAAAGCAAGCAAATTAGACACCATCCCATACCTTTCTTCCTCTAGTTTTCTAGGCCCTAGACCTTCCTCTTATCAAACTTCTGCACATATCTCATTTGCAAATCAAGATCACTCTTGTTGAAAGCAGATACAAGAAGGGGAGTCAGGGTGATAAAACCCATAAGATTTAGACCCTGCTTGATCAGCTAAAATCCTCTGCTACAAGGTGAAGACAATGTCCCAATGTCAATGAACTTCTTTGTTTTCTGCTTTAGGTGATCTGATGCTTTAGCTCTGGGCATGTGTTTGTGTTTGTGTGTGAACATGCACAAGCAGGACTTTGACTCTAGAAAATAAGCACGTGTCAGCATTAGCAAGAAATATTTTCCCTGTAGACATTTTCCTGGGAGAGGATTTCAAAGCCTAGGTATCCATTCCCAGGTAAAAATGCTTTTCCTTCCTTTCTTTCTTTCTTTGACAGAGTCTCTCTTTGTCACCCTTGGGAAAGTGTCATTGCATCACAGCTCACAGCAACCTCAAAGTCTTGGGCTTTCGTGGTTCTCTTGCCTCAGCCTCCCAAGGAGCTGGGACTGTAGGTGCCTGCCACAATGCCCAGCTATTTTTTTGTTGTAGTTGTTTAGCTGGCCCGGGTTGGGTTTGAACCCGCCACCTTTGGTGTATGTGGCTGGTGCTGTAACCACTGTGCTATGGGTGCTCAGCCTAGAAATGCTTTTCTGCAGTCACTTATTCCTTACTGTGTAACTAATATTGCAGTCAGTCATGCTGAGTCCTCACTTCATCTGACTCAGGATGCTATTAGTAGTTGCTTGCATCAGAGGTCCTTGTTGCTGTGTTTCTATCAGTACTTTGATATGCTCTTAAGATTAATGCTGGTCAATGACATGGATAATTGAGTATACGTGATCATTGATTTTACTTTTTCTTTATTGGTTCCTCAATCTTCTTTATTTTGGTTATATAAATTTTACCATTTCTCCTCTGGGCCCTAAAAATTTGAGAAGTAATCCACAGACATATACTTGGACTACTTTAGAGTGTTTTGTTAAAGGCTATGACTCACTACTTTAGTCCATTCAGCCACACACTTAAACAGGAGAGGTGAGGATTTTTTAAAACATTAATTGCTTTATAGCATGATGTGTACTCAGTAGGGTTCAAACAAAATGCTGCTTTTATTTTATTTCTTTTCACTATCTCTTCCAAACTGCTCAGTGAATACCTTTTCTCTCCCCTTTTGTGAAATGTTATACAGGCACAATAGCTTTTCTCATCCCTATTGCATAATGAAAGAAAAGTTCTCCAAACATTTTCTATCCCAAGATTATACTCACTGTAAGGACAATTGCTAAATTGCAACATATGTTGTAAGTCTTATGTTTTGTGCTTCTCCTTAATTTACTCTGGAAATCCTATCAAGAGGAAAGGGATGATGGGGACAGTTCTTTTATTTCTCCACACTGCTTTTGTATTTATTTTCCTCCAACTTATCATCGTGTCTGACTTACATAGGGTTTGACTGGGAGGAGAGAGGATTAAGAGGTAGGACATGTGGCCACTTACATGGTCTCTGATGTCTTGTGGAGTCCCTGGTGCTTGCCAGATGTTGAAAGTTCACTCTGTTGTGGAGTCCCTGGTGCTTGCCGATGTTGAAAGTTCACTCTGTTGGACAACACAGTTCCTTAGAAGTGCTCTTTTCCTGGTTCTGCTGTCTCAGGTAAATGGCTGCTGTCTCCCAGGCTTATATTAGACTTCAGTCAGTGGTAGCCTTAGAGTTTGAGGGGCACATACCAAGCTTTCCAAGTGGACCTTTTGAAGCCACTTTTATCAGACCTGAGAGAGAAGAATGTGATTGTTTCTCTTTTATGGGGAATAGAGGAGAGGGAAAATATCAATAATTCTATGTATTTTTGGGAAATGACCCATCTTCAGTCATCAGCCTAAAATGATTACACTCGTCAGGTGAGTCATGAGCCAAGGGTGGTGAAATCAATTATAGGCGCCTACCTGCTCAGTGTTATATCAGTGTTCCAGCAGGACCAGTGCCTTAATGAGGAAGTGTGGGCTCAACCTGACATCACTTTCTTTCTGCTCAACCTTTGGCTTATCAGCCAAATGACCAATAATCTTACAATAATCAATTATGCATTAGTATTATACATCACAAGTAAATAATGTAAATAGATTCAATGTATCAATGGGAGGATATAAAAACTGAGATTCTAGATGATGCAATAAAAAAAAGCCACATAAAGAAAAGAGATCATAGGAGAGTGGCCTAAGTAGCAGAAAATGTGTAGCATGAAGGCAACAGTCTTAGTGCCCAAGTCAAACCCACCTAACTAAGTTTTCAGTTAGTAAACGAGAGACCAGAAATGAGTTTATGCAATTTCAATAATATATTACAATTTTGATTGTATTTTTAACCTCTTTAAATTCCAAAACAAAAAAAGTAAAAAACAGAAATATAATTTAAAATACTTTTTTGAAAGTTAAATGTGATTGTTATACATAAAGTTTTTTTTCAAAACATAAGAAGAAAACTTAGTATGTTTTAAAGAGAAATTGACACGGCATTTTTGGATGTCTTCTAATGTCTGTGAAGTAAACTGTGACATCTGGTCACATGAAGTATGAACAAATATAGCATTGTGACTCCCTATCCCACAAGTTTCATTATTCTTGAAAAGTAGATTCTTCAAAACGTGTTATTTACAATGACTCTGCAAGTAAATATTATGAACAATTACCACCTACATGTTTATCAGCACGTTTCACTGACTCAGGTTTGAACAAAATTGAAAAAAATAAAATAAAATAATTGACTTATGGGTAATTCTTAATAGCTTAAAAGCAAATATGAATGTTGGGATCGTTAAATTGAAATAGGGAGTGGGGATCAAAGAAAAATTACCATAATAAATAGGAAGTGATTAAATAGCTTCATGCTGAAGCATTAAACGGACAATAAGATCCCATTACTGGCATAGGTAGACCCAGTCATATTCCTCAACTGAAAATACACTCAATTTCAGTAATACTTTCAGCTTTTCCTATATGCTAAAATTGATGGCAGTTTTGAGTGGTAACCAAAAGGCACGGCTTGAGCAAGACAGTCAGTCCTTCCAATGGATGAAACTATAAGAAAACAGATGCTGTTGCCCAATTTAAAGTAGGTGACAGTGGCATATATAACTTGGGAAATTGGCAGTGATATCTTTATTAAAAATGCAGTTGAAGACAAAGCCTGAAACTTTTGTAAAAAAAATGTTCTTAGTCAATTTGGGAAAAGTAGCAAAATATAAAATATGTGAAATATAATTATTGGAAAGTACTGGAGAAATGCATAAGGTGGTTAATATGCCTGTCAGTTCAGACTGCTGTGACAATGACATAGATGGTGGCTTATAAACGACATATATTCATTAATCATTTTCATGATTCTAGAGGCTGGAATTCTGAGATAAGGGAGCCAGTACGGTCAGTTGTTATGGGGACCCTCTTCTGGGTTGTATGTGGGCTATCAATTGCTCATTGTATTGTCACATGGCAGAAAGAAGGCAAGAAAATTATCTGGGCTTCCTTTTATAGGGCACTAATCCCACTAAAAAATACTTCACCTTCATGACCAAAATTACTTCTCAAAGGCCCATACTTTCTAGTGCTGTCACATTGGGGGTTAGAATTTCAGTACATGAATCACAGGACAGAAACTTTCCATCTATTTCAGTTGATATTCAAATTACCCTTATTTTCACAACCTAAGAAGATGAATGCTTAATGTTTGTAAGTATAATATGAATTCTGAGAAATCCAAAGGAAGAACTATAAACAGAAGGATCAAAAGAACCTAGGAATGTAATCTGGAGCTATGACCTATGCCAGAAATGGATGTGGACGGACACTCAAGAGCAAGTCCAGTCGATTTAAACTAATCTGCTTTCCTGATAATGTTACTACTTTGAAAACACATAAGTAGCAGTATGGGCAATTTGCATCTGCATTTTTCAAACTATTTGCCAATGGCCTACACAATATTCTTGCAGATAAGATGAAGAATAATAATTCAGAATTCTTTTCTCTATATATTCGTAACTGGTTGGTGTATTGTGCTTATACTCTGATTATCTGGAGACAGGTGACTAAATAATAGAGTTACTGAAAATTGTGATGTATCTGTCCTGACATTTTAATTTTAAAACAACAGTCTGAATATTTATACAATCACAGGGATTTGTAAATAAAAGTTTAAAGAATTAAATTTGATGAAACTGTTAAAAATCAAAGTTTTTGACAATTTTGAACAAAGGGCTGACACTAACTGGAAGAAATTTAATGCCTGCTTTGATATTTAGGGAAAAATCAAGAACAAAGCTACAGATTAGGAATTTTAACACTCTAAGTCACTTTTTAAAAAATTTGACCAAGGATTTCCAGCATAATAAGCTAGACTTTATAATACATACAATTAAAATAAGAATCACATGTATCTTCTTTTAGAGTCTAATTAGAAATGCATTTTAGAAGACAGTTTTGAGGACATCTAATGTTCTGCACTTTATTTAGTAATATACAAGTTATAAAGAAATACAAAGATTATACAAGAATATGTGGATCATTCAGATATTTAAAGGGAGCTAATAAAAGAAAAACATAGTCATTCTTAGGGGGTGAAAAGATTATCAAAAATTCTAAGATGCTGATACTGCAATATGCATTTTAGCCAGTATATGTTCTCTGTTTCTTTTTTCACAATGAAGCTGTCTAACTACCTGCAGAGAATGTTATAAAGATTAATTGCTTCATTTTTGTAAAAGTTCATAAAGTTTAATAATATTAAATAAAAAGACAAATGAAAGATTGAAGTAGGAGCTATTAAACATTGTCAGGAACCCATCCATTCTAATCACTTACAAGGATGAAGGTCGGGATTTTATTTGCAGCATCTGTTAGCGTACAGTCAGAAAACACGGTAAACTTCTTATTACAAATTTCAAGAATCTACTGTATACGTTCTGTGCATAAACATGTTGTGAAGATTTTCTTAAACCCTGAATAATCCCACATTTAGCACTTACCTTCCGCCTCATTTACGACCGTGTACTCTGGGTCTTTTCCTAGTTCTCTGATTCTTTTCATGTCCAGCTTCTTACAAAAGACATTGTTTTAGTGTTATCACTTTCTAAATCTGTCTTAGACTATATTACGCTATGTTTTGAGTATATCCAGTTGTCATCTTCATGTGATGGACTTCAAAGTCTATGTTAGTAACCATAGATATCTTTTTTAAAAATGTTGTTTCAGCCCTATGTATCTTTGGCACTGTGGACAAAAATCTCGAGTTCCTGACAGTACCTCATGGATTTATTCTACAAGTACCTCAGAGTCAACCTGTTTAGAATGGAACGTCTTTTCCTATTTTTAAAAGTTACTTTTCCTAAGAACAGTGTATTACCAGAGTAGAAGCTCTGGAGTTAGAATACCTGGGATTTACCACCCATGCAGAACGACTAGCTGTATGACACTATGCAAGTCACTGACCTTCTTTGTGCTTTTTTCTTATCTGTAAATGGAAGTGGGTGATTAAGAGTTGCTATAAAACCAAATGAGTTAATGATACCTGAATCACAGTGAGCATTAAAAAGGTGCTGTATTATAATCATTTTTCTTATCTTGATAAGAAGCCAAGCCAAGCCAAGACTTCCCTTCTGGTCACTAAGACTCAGAGACCTCCTAGCCATCTTCACTTTTCAATCCAGTAGTTCCCTTTTTTTTTTTTTTTCTTTTTTGAGATAGAGCCTCAAGATGTCTCCCTGGGCAGAGTGCTATGGCATCATAGCTCACAGCAACCTCCAACTCCTGGGCTCAAGCGAGTCTCCTGCCTCTGCCTCCCAAGTAGCTGGGACCACAGGTGCCCACCACAACGCCTGGCTAGTTTTTGGTTGCAGCCATCATTGTTGTTTGGCAGGCCTGGGCTGGATTTAAACTCGACACCTTAGGTGTATGTGGCTGGCACCTTAGCTCCTTGAGCCACAGGCGCCAAGCCAATCCAGTAGTTTCCTTAAAGGGAAACAAAAATCACCCTTTTATAGCACCTATCAGCCAAGAAAATGACAATGTCCAAATTCATATAACAATAAAATCATATTATTACTTCTAAAATTTTCTCTCTGCTTTGCTTCTGCTGGTAAACCTGGGTTGTCCTTTAAGTCTGTAAAGGTCTGATACCCAGTAATGCCTCCCTTTCCTGTAATTACTCTCTTTTCTGCACTACCATTGCTTTAAAAAGTTTCAGTAAAGGTATGATTTATTTATTTATTTATTATGACATTGATGATATATTCTAGGAGGTCAATGATCAAAACACACTTATCATTGACTCTATAGAACAGTGTCCAGCATGTGGCTCTAGGACACCATCAATAATAGCTAAATGATTTACAATTGTATTTGTGACTTCTTGTACTATTACCTCTACAGTTCATTCTAGCCATATTTTCTACTATCTCTTTTTAGCAACAAAAAAGAACAAAGCAACAAAAAATATTGTTTATATGATACATTTTAGCATACGGCCACAGAACTGACTTAAAACACATTGGTGTTGTGCTCATAGTAAAACCTTTCCCCAATCTGCCTCTGCAGTTATTGCTAATTTGGAGTAAACTGATACATATTAAATTAGGACTTCAGAAATATAAAAACCACTGCAGTCTCACATTGGAAAATTGTTAGTGAATTGGAATGATTTTTTAATCTAAGGTTGGTAGGAAATAGAATGTTACTCTTAGAGTGTTTTGTTTTTATAAACAAACATTCCAGATAATGAGAATTGTTTGTGAGGAGAGTGTGGGTGTGTGCTCACATGCACATGGGTGCATCTGGGTGCAAAGGGAGCACCTGAGGTGGTACTCTGGTGGTACCTCAGGTGGGACTCAGGTAGGACTCAGGTGGGACTCAGGTGGGACTCAGGAGGTACCTCAGGTGGGACTCAGGTGGGACTCAGGTGGGTCTCAGGTGGGACTCAGGTGGTACCTCAGGTGGGACTCAGGTGGGACTCAGGTGGTACCTAAGGTGGGACTCAGGTGGGACTCAGGTGGGTCTCAGGTGGGACTCAGGTGGGTCTCAGGTGGTACCTCAGGTGGGACTCAGGTGGAACCTCAGGTGGGACTCAGGTGGGACTCAGGTGGTACCTCAGGTGGGACTCAGGAGGTACCTTAGGTGGTAGGGAGGCCCAGCAAGTTGGACTGGCTGACTGCATGACAACTAATGTTCTCCACATGAGGACTGAGGGGAACAAAATCCAGTTATTCTTTACAAAATGACATTTGCTGTTTCCTTTTATGCTCATCACGGATTGGGGAGAAATGTGTGATCAGCGTAAATTCTCTTTCTGCTAACTCTGTACTTAGTTGCTTGCTGGGTGACTATGACAGAGAAAAAGTAAAGCATCATGAGCCATAAATTATAGGTGTGGGAAACACATAACTAAGACATCCCAGGGTGTGCAAAGAGGACAGGATGTCCACCAGGTGACAGAGCAGGGCATGTGAACTGCGGCACAACTGCCACGTTCATACTAGAATAGGGCGTGCGTGTGTGTCAGCGGCAACACTTGCGACCCTATGAACAACTAACTAACCATTTGGCTAGGCAAAATAGTTGAGGCAGATACCAGTCAGGACAATGAGTAGTGGGTGTCAAAGCACGTGTTTCCCACCCCAGATACATCAACACAGGAAAAGAGTCACATGGGCCCATCCTGCACTTCCTGTACATCCTGCTACACAGGGTGACATGTAATGTAACTTTTTTCTGGTAACTTTTTCTCTTTTACACTTCTTTTAAATCTCAGTAATCACCCCTTGGACTCTGTAGTCAGCCACCCACTGCACACTCCCACAGTGTCCCGCCCTCCAGGATCACTCTGCTTGGTTCCCAAGGACCAGGAGGCTCTGCTTTGCCACAGAGGACATATTTTTGAGTTACAGTTGCTTTCTTTATATTCAAGGCCTTTCAGAAAGGCTTACAATCTTTCTGAAATCTGAACTTTGTGTGTACAACTGTAGACGACATTTTTCTCGCTATGCTTAACTCTAAAGAAAGATAGAGATGTTTTCCTTACAGAGCTGATTTAGTTGCTAAATTGAATCATGCATGAAATGTAAGTGCCAAAACGGCAGTAAATTCTCTAGCAGCAAGAGTCAATGAGGTTTATTACCTGAATTTTTTCCTTCTACATAACAGCTTCTCAATATATTTAATTCAAGCATATGCATCAGTAATATTGAAAAGTATTCAACTTTTCAGCACATATAACTGAATGTGTCTTTTGTGCCAGTCGGAGAGAAGTCTCTGAGCAAATAGCAGTGAACAAGAGAGACAAAGGTATTCCTTCCAGGGATGCAATATCCACAGGAGGAAATAGGCTTTGACCACATAAACACATACAAACAATAACTCTACTGTGACGAATGTCATCAAGTAAACTAAAGGGTGTTATGAGATTTTACAAGAAGGGGCTTTGATATCTAATGAGAAGTAATGAATACCGCGAAGGAACTGACACTGAGGCTGAGACCTGGAAATGTATTAAGTGTTGGTTATGTGAAGAGGTTAATAGATTTCAAGAAGGGAAACTAGCTTATTTATGAACTTTTAGGAAAGCCACATTAAAAAAATGCCTCACAATTAAGTATGGTTGATATGAACTTGATTATTTTATTTTAATATATATGACATGATCAATTGCCTACTATTTACAGAATTAGTAAACAGAACAAAATAAACAATCACCCAGTAGATAAAAGCTCTGGGATTTATTTTCAAAGCTATATGTGTTGCTAGATTTCAGATGGAAGAAACTAAGGAATTTATTTGAATAGCTGGACTACAATAGTAAGTTTTGAGTAAGAGTTTATCAGTTAAATAGAATATTTGCTTCATGTTGATTATTCAAAATCTATTGAAAAACTTAATATGTATACATTAACAATGGTTAGCCCAAACAAGATATTCTGAACTGGGACTCAACATCTCAGACTAATTTACTTGTGAAAACTTTCGTATTCCTATGGGAGCAATAATGATTATTATGAAGTTGCAGATTCTAACCAGTTTGGCCTAGTTCTGGGCTTATTTATTTATTTATTTATTTTGAGTCCAAGACATGCATCTCACCATGTAACTCATTAAAGTGAGGAGTGTATATGATGGGGTGGGATGTAAGGAAAATATACAAAGAAAGGACTTTATAATCAGGCATTTCTGGTTGAAATAACATCATTATTTCTATATATCTGTGGGGCCCATGGCGAGATATTGATTTATGTAGCCTTCTTTTCCTTTGATTTAAAATAGAATGGATAATACTTGTTCCATCTTTTATAATTAACATTATTCTAGTCTCTGACATGTTAGTTTTTTGGCTATTGGGACCTATTCTCCTACTGATCACAGGGGTTCTGAAGTAATAAAGAGAATATTGTACAGAATTTTATATTTTATTAGCTGTTCTATGTTCTCTATGGCCTTTAGAATCTCATCAGGGCCAGTACTAACACAACTGATGTGGGAGGAGAGAGAGATTTCACAAATCTATTATGAACTGAAATTTGACATTTCTCTTTCTATATTTTTCTATCTCCAACACAAAACTATAATGATCAATATTATGTTATTGAGTGAGAAGCAGCAGAAATCGTCAATATGTTTACCTTTATTCTTTTCCTCTGTCCTAAGACGTACTTTCTTATAGTACCCTCCTAAATACAACCTTGATACTTTATCATGGTATCATTTGCTGCTTATAAATGGAAGAATCAAGAGTTGCGGAGATATACTGATATTTTATTTTATTCTCCATGCCCCAGAATTGATAACTAAGTCCAGGCCCCAAATTATTTAGAGGTTGTTTATCAATCAATGAAAAGTTAGCTACTGTGACTGGATATGCTTAATAAATAAAGAATCTCAGAGAAGCATAAAATCATTTTTTATATATATAGTGAGAGGGAACTGAACTATTCCATAAGGCCTGGAAAAGCTGTGGCTTCTAATTCAAGAATGTAAATCAGAAATGCAGAATACTTTTTCAGTTCAAATGAAGAAATACTAAGATGATTAATCTGAGCACTTGAGTTTGTTTTTGTCATCTACAGTCTAGGAGCTACCATGTAAATCTCTGTATTTAAATACCATGTATATCTATGGATCTCTATATCATTGCTACAGATCTCTGAGTGTTTTGTGGGGTGTGTGGGGAGTATGTAGATATAGTACTGAGATAATCAATTTAAACATATTTCATAGAAAATAATGAAGATTTTTTTCTTCATAGATTCTGGATTATGTTTATTTTTGGAAGTTTCCTGGAATATGAATATGTTTTCTGGAATTTCAGTTATCATATTGAACTTGAACTCTTTCTCTATGTTAGGTAAGTCATGGTTGAGTTACAAACAGATAATATTATTACATGAAACTTGCATGGATTGAAGATGTCATCCAAATTCAAGCTTCTGTAATTAATGTCGAAAACAAAGGAACTAAAAAGATTCAAAGCTTCTTTCCAAAAGGAATGAATGTATTAGCTTGCATTCCCACCAGCAGTGGAGAAATGTTCCCTTTTCTCCACATCCACACCAACATCTACGGTTTTGGGATTTTGTGATGTGGGCTAATCTTACTGGAGTTAGACGGTATCTCACAATGGCTTTGATTTGCATTTCTCTGATGATTAAAGATGTCGAGCATTTTTTCATGTGTCTGTAGGCCATGCGCCTGTCTTCTTCAGGAAAGTTTCTGTTCAGTTCTCTTGCCCATAGTGAAGTGAGATCACTTGTTCTTTTCTAAGTTTGAGCTCTCTTTGGATTCTGGTTATCAGAACTTTGTTGGAAACGTAACCTGCAAATATCATCTTCCATTCTGAGGGCAGTCTATCTGCTTTACTTACTGTGGTTTTGGCAGTGCAGAAGCTTTTTAAATGTCTTAACATAATAATCAAGTAAATGAGGTGAAAGCTATGTTGATTGGTTTGATATAACCACATCAGATTGTATAAAAAAATCAACACATTGTACCCCACATATGCATAAATATATTCATGATCTATGTGTATATGACTTAAAAAAGAATCAAAGCTGAAAGTTTGATTGTGCATTTTAGTTCCAAAATAACAGACATGACCTACGGGCAAGTTTCATACAATTACTTCCTGTACTGGTGGCATTTCTTTTATGAACCATCTCCATTATTAACCTGAGAGTTGTACAGCTTTCCAGGGAAGCATCCTCAAGCTCCTGAAATCTGTTTATTTAGGGGATCCTTAGGCAGGTATATTTGTTAAGGATAAGTTATCTTCTTCCTAGAAAATAACTTTAGTCTATTTTTCTAGAGATGCAGTGGGCAAAAGATTAGACCAAGTTATCTGGTTGGTTTTCCCCTCTGGGGGCATTGCTCTCATAGGCGTGATTTTGGTTCCCAAACCAGGTGTTGTTAATCTTTTTTCTCCTAGAAGTTAATATTTTTTTTCATTTTTATTCTTTTCATTTTTTTATTTCCTCTAAATTTTGCGTTACTTTACTCTGTTATGCCTATCAATCTCTCTCTCTCCTTTTTTTTTTTTTTGGCCGGGGCTATGTTTGAACCTGCCACCTCCAGCATATTGGGCCAGCGCCCTACTCCTTTGAGCCTCAGGCACTGCCCTCTTTTTTTGTTTTGCAATGCTGTGGCTACTTCTAATATGAATAAAAAATTGTAATTTCCTCTTCAAATTTGCCCCGCTTATTTTCTTCATTTCTATGCATAAATTATCTTTTTATTTTCATTTTTTCAAAAAGAGTCTCATATAGTCTAGATTGAATTTCTGGGAACTTACCGGACAGCTATCAATTCCTCCTCCCCCCTCGTCTGCTTCTTCCTTGAAGGTATTAATATTTTTTCCCAGTCAGGGTCTTTGTTCTCTTCTTCTGTTTTTCATCTGTATCCTTTACTATTTTTCAGCATTTCCCACAAGTTTTGAAATATTTTATTTTATTTGCATATATTTTAAATTGACATTATTACTTTATGCAGTACTTTATGTGAATCATTTTTAAAGTCAAATAGTGCTAAATATAATAAAATTTACTAATATCTCTATTTGATTAAAGGTAAAGACATTCTAGTTATTTAGTTTTTATCATCCAATTTTGAAATACATATTTGCTTAATCTCTCTAAACATATATTAACTATTTTATTGATTATTGTTCATTTTACATGTATTATAATAGTCCCTCCTTATCTGCAGAAAATACATTCCATGACCTCTCCTGGATGCCTGAAAGTGTGGATAGTACTGCGCCCTCTCTCTCTCTCTCTATGTGTGTGTATTTGTGTGAGTGTGTGTATATATGTGAGTATTACATACACACACATCTCTTCCAATACATACATACTTATGATAATTTATAAATTAGGTACACTAAATATTGACAATAACTATAATTAAATAGAAAATTATAACAATACAGAGTAATAAAAGTTATGTGCATACGGCCTTTCTCTCCCTGTCTCTCTAAAAAACACCTACTATACCGCACTCACTCTTCTTCCTGTAATTTTGATCTGATAACCAACAAGCCCCTAAATGACAAACAGGCGGGAGCATATACATGTAGATACGCCGGACAAAGGAATGGTTTGCTTCCCGGGCTACCTGCAGTGGGAAGGCACGGGATGTCATCACGCTGCTCAGGACGGGACACCATTACAATGTAGGAACTGTTCATTTCTGAAACTTTCCGTTTTATATTTTTAGGCCATGATTAGCTGTGGATGTATGAAACCAAGGAAAGTGAAACTGCACATATGGATGGGCTTTAGTATTTCTATTTTTACTATTTAAAAAAATCATTTTGCACTATTTACTATGTACTTATTGTGTGCAACACAATGGTTTTGACATATACACACATTGTGAAATTGTTCAACCTAGCTAATTTACCAATGCATTAATTCACATAATTTTTGTGATGTAAATACTTATCTAGTCTCTTTACATTTCTAAACAATGCAGTACAGATATATTAACTATAGTTGCCATGATGCACAATGGATTTCTTGAACTTATTTCTCATATCTAACTCTAATTATTCATTTTTGCCAAGATCTCCCCATCTCTCCCCTTTAACTAGTAAATCCTCCACTTATTATAATTTTATTATATTATCATTATATAATAAAATAATCATTGTTATTATTGTTAGAGAGAGGTCTCATACCACCACTCAGTCTGGGGTATATTGGTGCCATCATAGCCTGAAACTCCTGGGGTCGAGATCCTTTTGCTTCACCCCCTAGAGTAGGTGGGACTACAAGTGCACACCACTATACCCAGATGATTTTGAAATTCTTTTTAGGGGTGGGCATCTTGATATTTTTCCCAGGTTGGTATCGAGTTCCTGGTATCGAGTGATCCTCATACCTCCCAAAGTTCTGAGCTTACAGATGTGAGCCATTGCATCTGACCTATTCATTAGTACTTCTGTCTATTAATCAAACTATTATGTCTGCTACTAGATCTCTTTCTGTGAGTCCCTTCTTTATAATACATTGCATAGATGAATAGCTAAACCCATGCCCATAATATTTTCTATCTGTATTTAAAAGCTTTTCATGCCTCTTTGTGTTCTGAGTAAGCTTCCTTCTACCTCTCAAGTTTTAATACTTTATAAGCTCAATACTTTTACTGTGATTTTCCTAAAATGCTTTTTGATTATAGTGAATTCATCCCCAGAGTGGTAGTTATGGTGATTTGCAAACTAGCCTCTTTCATGGGCATTCACTAAGATGATATTTACTGAGCCAGCATCCCCTTGTTGCAGAAAGCTTTATGATACATACTCTATAGAATGTTTATTAGGGTCAGACGTGTTGGCTCTCACCTGTAATTCCAGCACTCTGAGAGACTGAGGCAGGATTACCTGAATTTGGGAATTCTAAACCAGTCTGACCAAGAATGAGACTCTGTCTCTACTAAAAACAGAGAAAACTAGCCAGATATGGCGGCAAATGCCTTCAGTCTCAGCTACTTGATAGGGTGAGGCAAGAGGATTGCTCAGGCCCAAGAGTTTGAGATTGCTGTGAGCTATAACTCCACAGAACTCTACTTAGGGCGACTGAGTGTCTCAAAAGAGACAAAACAAAACAACAACAACAAAAAATCCCTTCATTGGTTCGTCTTGTTTTAGACAAATCTTTTCTTTGTTGTTGTGTTATTTTTTTAATTTATAGGGTTTTTTTTTTATTAAGTTATAAACACATAGAGCAAGTATACATTGATGCCTTTATGGGATACAATGTGCTGATTTTATATATAATTAGGAATGCTTACATCAAATCAGTTAATATAGCTTTCACCTCATTTACTTAAATTTTGTGTTAAGACGTTTATAATCTATACTTGAGATTTGACAGGTACCCTTGCAATATGAACCATAGAAATGGTCCCACCGTTTACTCTCCTTCCATTGAATCTCCCCCTCCCATTCCCCTCCTGTTCCCTCCATCATTTTGGGCTATAGTTGTGATTTATTTTTCTTGTAAAAGTGTAGGTGATTATAAATTGGTTTCATAATAGTACTGAGTACGATTCTTTTTCTTCCATTCTTGAGATACTTTAATAAGAAGAATATGTCCCATCTCCATTCATGTAAACATAAAAGAGGTAAAGTCTTCATATTTTTTTAAGGCTGCATAATATCCCGTGGTGTACATATACCACAATTTATTAATCCACTAGTGGATTGATGGGCATTTGAGTTTCTTCCATGACTTGGCAATTATGAATTGAGCTGCAATGAATAATCTGGTGCAAATATCTTTGTTGTAAAGTGACTTTTGGTCTTTTGGATATACACCTAGTATTATAAGAGGTTCCAAACAATTTACATTTCATTGAGTTCTAATTGTTCTGTGTTCTGTTGAGTCTCTCTATATTACCTGTTGTAAGAAAGGACCATGCTTTTCACATTTTTGTCTGTCTCTGACATGATCCAACGCAGGTTTGTTTTTTTCCCCTGACTGCTCATTAAGATCATCTGGGGTGGAGGGAGGTGTAAAAATTACCATCTCTCTGGGTTCCGCCCCAGACTACAACCTCTTCGGGTGGGGCACAGGCACATGGGTTGTGTTCCTTTCTTAACTGATTCTAACGTGTAGGCACATTTGAAAACTCCTGCTCTAGCATTATGTTGAGAATTAGACCATGTTTAGTACACATGGGATTCAGCATGCATCAGATAACATTAAAAAACATCCAAGGGTAAGAAAGTTTCCAAAGAAAACAGTTTTAGACTTTGACATGGAGAAATGAACCATAAGTTGTTAATTATAAATATTACTCGATTGGAACAGAAGGAATGATTTAGAGACAATTGATAGAAGAAGTGTAATAATAAAAGCATTCAAGTTTTTTAAGCAGAAGAACTAAACTTAAAATTTGATTTTATAAGCATATGAAAGCAGCTTCAAAGCCAAGGATGAGAACTGACTTTGTCAATTTGGACTCATAGGAGAAGAGAAAAGGGAGACAGGGAAATAGAGCAAGTTGAAGAGTGAAAGATTGAACTGTCAGATTGTGGGAAAAGATCTTTGATAATGATTACTTAAAAATAATAAAAGAGAGTATAAGTTGTGAAATGAAGAGTCTATTTAATATAGCTGCAGGCACCTTCTTTCCCTTGTAAGATGAATGGTTTAGGATGTTGGAGGGAGTTAAATGGAGCTTAAATAATTACAGCTAATGGAAGAATTCCATCCAGATCTTATGCTCTTTGACGAGTTGACAGATTTGGCTAGTGGTAAGCAGTAAGATAAAGATTTTAAAAAGCAAACTTGTTCAAGAGGATGTGCAAGCCAAAAGGAGACTTGTTCTAGCTTTAGACTTTTAGGTTGCTGGTTAAGGGTGCCAGAGAAAGTGGAGACTCCTTCTGGGAGAAGCAACAGGACTTTTTACGCCTCTCTCCCATCCTCTGTTCAGGATTATTTCAGGTCCTGTTACAGCTGTGGTATAAAACACTGGACAGTGATGTTTGTTTAAAATTAGTGTTCTTGATGACTTGACAATCAAGGCACAGGTCTGGTAAGGGGCTGTGGAACAATGAAAGGCAAACTCCTAGAAGAGAAATCCTTGAGATCAACATAAAAATAAGCAACAGGTCATTAATGGCCTAATGTAACCCATTTTGCTTAATAATTTATATCACATTTGTAGACCTATAGATGATCAAGTATGTTTTAATGTGTTCGGCAATATTCTGAGTTTGCATAGACACGAAGCGTTAAACTATGAAAGCCTGATGAGGCTGTGTGAAAAGATATAAAAGTAAACTTTACTTTATTATAAAAGTAAACTTAAATAAGTATAGAGGATTAAACATCATACTTACTATGACAGTCGCCAATATCATAACTCATCTGAGGAATTACTGAGAACAAGACATTCCCCTGGCAAGCCTGCAAATCTCTTGTAACTTGGAAGGCAAGCCACCAAGTAACTCAGTAATCCTGGAGGAGCAAAGTTCAGTGCTGTAGTAGTAAGGCTAATGTTCAACAGTAAGCATTTTATGACAGTTCCTTAAAGGATTAGTGGAGAAAAATTGCATGTAGTATTTTGAAGATCATTCCCTTACCACCCTTGAAGATCATTTCCTTGAGTACATACTCTGTTGGCACCTATGAGATCACTTCCCCGAGCATGCAGCCCCTGTGTGTCTTTGCTTAGTAATCTTTCCACCTGTTATGTATCTTCTTAATAAAAGGACTCCGTGAGAAGGGCTCAGTGCTATCCTGAGGTTAGCCTCACCTCTTGCAGCATATACAATCAGTGTCTCGAGTGATCATTTATGCGGCTACGACAAGTAAGTATTTATATATGTTAACTTGCCACCTATCTAAGCCTTATAAAATTTTAAAAGATTTAGAATCCTCATTATAACAGTTGAGAAACATATCATCTTCCTTTTATATACGAAGGCCTTGATTTACAAGAAAACAGAGGACCTAAGTTTACTTAGGACAATCTTATAAAAACCTTATAATACTGTCTAATTTGGGGGCTATTCTTTGGATTAGTATCCTGTAAAATAAAGCTTATCAATTCCACATAGTCCTTTGCTAAGAGGGTCATTACTTTTTTAGGTCAGGGGCACATTAGAAGGTGTCAACATTTTGAAACTCTGATAGAGAAAAAGCTAAAACAAAAAGGCTCACATTTCTGAGGCAGCCATCCATCTGGGGGAGAATAAAAAGGGATTTTATTTTTCTGTCGATATAATCTACTCATTTTCATTATATTCTGAAACATACTGATTGTCTCCACAGTATTGCTTTAACTAAAGAACAAACCTTGGGGGAAGCAAGGCATTAAAAATATCTATACATCTGCTCTCAGCCTTCCCTTTATTACCAAGAATGTTCTAAATCACCTTGTGTCTGATGACATTAAATCAGAGAGGACAAGCAAAGGGATCGTGTCAGCAGCTGATAATGCATCCACTGTACTGTCTGGTCGGTTTATATTCTGTCACTTCCCATTGAAAGGGCACTGAATAGAGCAATTTTGATCTAGGACAAGTTTGTAAAAGTAATTCCACTTTTTTATTTTCTTGTCTGCAATAGCAATTAGTTTATAAAAAAACAATTGCACCATCATACGTGTCTGGCATTTTGGGGGGAATTTATTACACTATATTTGTTCCTTTTTAGCTTTCACTTGAACCTTTTAAAAACCATAATATAAGATTAGGATTATTAAAACATCCCCCAGCTAAGTCTTACGGAATTTAGATTCTAATATAGTTTAAATGTACTAAGCATATTTTATTTTCTAAACGTAGGAGCGCTTAATAATGCTTTCTAAAAGTTATTGTGCAATGTGATTTTAGATTTCAAAAGTAATGCATATTTATGTGTAGACTTTGGACAAGATAAAAAATATGCAGAAGAAAATATCAATGCACCCCAAATGTAAACATCCAGTAATAATCTTTGTTAATTGTTTCAAATGTTACTTTCTAATCATCTGTGGGTGTGTGTACGTGTGTGTGCTTGTGTGTGTATCAGTCCAGTGTGTGCTTGTGTGTGTTGACGGTCCAGTCAAGACAGAGCAACCCCAGGGTAGGGAAGACTTACTATGAAGATTGATTAGCTATGACATTGATTAGGTATTGATTAGTCCATGTGTGTGCTTGTGTGTGTTGATGGTCCAGTCAAGAGAGAGAAACCCTGGGGTAGGGAAGACTTACTATGAAGATTGATCAACTATGAAGCATTAACCTTTCTGAAAAACAAACAGGCAAAGAAGGGCCTACAGCTAAGGAAAAGTGACCAAATTAGGAATCCACTTGAGAGTGGGCTCACTTCTCCAAGAATGGGATTTAGAAATTAATGGGGGAGACTAGGGCTTCATTCTATTCTATGGTGGTGATGGTAACTGTGTTACCCTGAGATAGAGCTGGTCCACAGCTAGTAGACAACGTCTACTGTGTGAGAACTATTATGGGAGACAAACGTGGATGTGTTATCTTGAGGACTCCTGGCTAGGAAGTCCCTCAGGCACAAACCGAGTAAACCACTCCAGAATGAAAAAAAGAAGCCTGTCCTTCTGCAATATCCCTCAACTCCCTCAGCTGGCAAAGGAGACCTGTTGACATAATCCAGCCCCAGGGGATGGAGTGGCACAAGGATGCACTGGCTCTGAAGCTGGCAGGTCTAAATTGTGACAAATGACACAGTCCAGACACTTATTTTTTAAAATCATGATTGTACTACATATTCTTTCCTAAAAATTGTTCTTTCTCACGTAAGAACTTATATTGAAACACTGTATATCTTTTACCATATAATTTTAACGTCTGCTTAGTACTTCATTTTAAAAATGTTCCACAGAAATTTTTACCATGCTGTATCTGCGTGGTATGTATAGGGCTAACCTTAATGATCCGTTTACGTAACCTCTGAAGAAGCATTGTTGGATTCCCCTTTTCTTTGTTGCCTTGGCAGTTCCAGTTGGTTTCTTGTGTGATGGAGCTATATATATAAACGTGTATAGATATATTTGCCATTGCTAATCTGGATTGTCCTCATATTTGTATTTCTGGGAAATAAATTCATTCCCTTAAAAGTCTTTATTCTAAGAATATAAATCCTAATTCTGAATGTTTTCTCATATTTTAGATCAGGGAATTGCCACTATCTTGATAGCCCTGCGTTTAGTTATTTCACAGCAGTTGTGGACTTCTCATGATAATAAGTTCCAAAGCTATGCATATTCTTCCAGACAGGAACTGTGGAGGGCTCGAGTCAGAAATACTACTCATATTTTCCTCTTTTATATTTTAACTCCCTTTATAAATTTCATTTTTTTTCCTATTGGTGTCATTGGTTCTGCGCTTTTTATGAAAATGAAGAAATACAGTCCTTATGCATCATCTATCTTTAAAAGGAAACAAATGCATGAGTTTTGTTGCTTTCTAAAAATGCATTCACAATACATGATATAGAATGTCTTCAAGACACCAAGTTAAATGCATGCTTTCGTGTGATGTACAGAAACAGAATTTATACTTAATTAGTAAGCATTGTATAAGAAGATAAGTGGTAGTCACGATAATTTTTAATTGTAATGACAATTTTACACATAAAGGTCAATGTAAAAAATAATTAAAAACTGAAATAAATCTGGATTAATTGGTAGCTAACATAGTTATTTGCATCTATTATCATGACATAAGAGGAATTATTAGAAAAATCATGGTCACACGTGTAAAAGCTTATATAGTCCAATTTATAACTTATAATGAAACAAAGAGAAAATCATTGCTATGGAGATATTTTTCAAAAGTGCTAGAGGAATTATATTGCCTATTGCAGCTTTGAAACTCAAACAAGAAAGACAAACACATTGAGGATCTTTTTAAAAATAAAATCTGTTCTGGATGAATAATACGTTTGATATATGAGCTATTATTTAGTATATCTATTATTTTTGTGATTATACGGCTATATAGGCATAAAATGTGCATATAGAGGTATAACATTCAGGAGAGGCCATAATTATCAAAATAAAAAAAAATTCACTCTTGACTAGCCTAAAAAATAGAAAAAAATTGACTCAGTTTCTCTAAATCTATGCTTGGTAGAACTGCAGCTTTCTTCCTCTAATTGACGTTAGTTTATGGACAATAACATTCTCAACTACCCATTGTGTCTTCTGGCCACTCAGATGGATGATTTCTTTGTGCATAGTGTTAAATCAGACATGTATGGATGCATACATGTCTTCATCTTTTCTCCAAAGGTAGCACGCCAAACCAATTTATTGTCATTTCTCCTCAGAGTCCAGCAGGAGCCTGCTAATTAATTTCTTTGCAATCATTGCACCTCCCTTCCTATATAGCACCCATATATCAACTAGGTTGGTTAATTAAAAAACAAAAAAAAAACAAAAGCAACTCCCTAAATGGGCCTACAATTTCACATCATTTTGCTGCATAAGGTAAGAGATCACTTTTGAAGCTTTCTCCTGATTTAACTCCTACGACCACCACACTGTCAGACAGAAGGGTTGGTGCTAAGGCTGCAGTGACAGGTGACCTAGAACCTTGTGCCTAGAGTGGAACCTCATCATGCCACATGAGACAAGGCCCTCAAGTTCCTGGTCCTCCTGGACACTTTAGAGAATAGTACACAGGACACTCAGCCACCTAGAATGTACCCTGCTATGTATGTATCCCCACCCCCACTTCTTAGTATTATTTCCGTCCTGCTCTCTTGTCTTCTCCTTGGAAAGTTCCATTTCCCTTAAAGTTCATACTCTCTACTGCTAACAACTACCAACCTCTGCCCATGTCTCTTCAACAGTTATTAAATTATTTCAGGACCTGCCTTACTTTGTCCATCTTCACTTGAATCCTGTCACCATTGTTGACAACTTCAAAAGCAATACTTTTGTCTCCAGTCCCCAGGTTCCAAAAGTGACTGATACACAGTTAGTGCTCAGCAAATGTTCATTGATCTTGAAAATGCAAAGAGAGTGTGTTCACCACAAAAATGACAACTACGCCAGGAAATGCATTTGTGGCATTTGTGAATTGACTGGATTTAACCATTCTGCAAGGTACATGTACTTAAAAACATTGTATGCGATGAGTGCAAATGTGTCAATCAATTTAAAAAGAAAAACAATGGGGAATTAAATCTGTATGAGAATATACACTATGCATGTACATATTCATTGAAGGAGGGAGGTGCGGAATCTATGGCTGATGAACGACACTGTGACCTGACTCCTCTCCTCTCCCCCACTGTGGCTTCCCGCTAGCACATTTTCGGCGTTAAGCTCCCTTCATTATCTGGGCCCCTTCCACATATTTCTCTCTCAGTAGGTAGCATCTTCCTCCGTATTTTCCTCCTCATCGTGTAAATTTGTGTTTACCCTTCAAATATCAATTCAAACATCTCCTCCCCAGGGAATATTCTCTGTCATAAAAGTTTCACAATATCATGTGCTACTTTTTGGAAGACTCACCAATGAAAGTGTTAAATTCCACAAGATTGGGGCCAATTTGTTTTTCCACTCCATTGTATCCTGTCTGCTAAACAGGTTTCCATTCTTTCTCAAAATTATTTTTAATTATTCTTAGTCTTAAACTATCTCTAGTTAACTTCATTGCCTAAATAAAAACAAAAGTTTAAAATCCCATAAAAGCAACTACTAGGTGCATGCTCAGCTGGAGCCTTCCTATTTTCCTTCCTCGTCTGTGCCTGGGCCAAGCCAACAATTAGAGTGTTTCAAGCTCTAATGAACCATGGATAGCAACTGCTTAGTCTGGCTATGGGCTCTCAAATAGACAGGTGGAGGGCAGAGAGTGATTAAAGGGCAGAGATGTAACCACAGTCCAGTAATTCTTCTCTATACCTGGGTGCCTCTACTAATAGCTGACAGCCAAAAGCTGGAGGTGGTAAGACTGAGCTTCTGTGAGGCTTGAGGGCTTCGTGCTCATCCTGGTGGCAGGTAGAGCCCCTCTAAGGCATCTAAGCCTTATTCCTTATGATTACCATTGTTGTTAATGAGGTAGGTTACATAGTGTTATCTCTGTCCCTAATTTTATCTTTTGTTTCTTGTCCAAGCTGTGTATTAAATCCAGGTTAGAGTGGAAATGGGAGCTCTGCCTATTTTCTAGAACATGTTGTCTAGTGGCTCTTGGCTGCAATTTATTCTAATGGGTTTTGTTATTTTTAATAAATTATAATGATTTATAATGAACCAGGACTTCCAAAACATCAATAGAACTAAATAAGAAATATTTCTCCTGGTATATTTCTTACTTTAAAAAAAAAATCTCATTGTAGGTCATAAGTGTGAAAAAAAAATAGAGGTTTCCTACTGTATACGTTGAAGAATTCTGGAGATTTATTTAGGAATTCTGTGTTACTCAAGACCCACATGGAAGCAAGAAATGGATTGGGAATTGGTTAATAGCGATTTTAATCCACCATATGCGGATGTTTTAGGGCACCTAGCATATACCACCTGGTATTCCAGATACTGGCTATATGTTACTTAATTTAGTCTTCACAATAACTTTATATATTTGTATTTTTTTCATGTAATAAATTAGAGGTATAGAGAAAATGAATCTCTTATTAAAGTACCAAATGCTAAATTTGAACGCCACATCAATTTTTAAAGTACTGAACGTGAAATTTGAACTCCATATCAATTTTTTACTGACTGAACAGAAGGTTAAAAAGCATCAAAAATACTAAAGTTAAACAATCACCCTTGCTAACAGAGCATCTGTGGATCAATAAAAACAAACAAGCTCCATAATACGCAAGTGGGAGACACTCTGTTGCAGTTGCAAACATGCCAATTCTTACTTAGCAATTGCAAAGCCAGGGAAGAGGTACGGTTTTCTTTACATTGCAATTCAAGAATATTCAGGAAATAGAATTTCAGATGTCGTAACTGTGACGATTATAAACGTCCTGTTGTTGCCAATGCAGTGCGCCTTCACAGTTGATTGCTGCAGCTTTATCCATCTGTACCTGGATAATGATCGACATAGGGCTGATGGTCAGTATTGGGCTACAATTTGCTTTTGGTGAGCTGTTATCACTCTCAGGAAAACTGACAGTGAAGAGCAGTCATGGAGATTTTCATTCCTCATACATTTTGTTTGGTATTTAGGATGCTTCATATAAAATCCACTGAGACAATTCTCAGCTTTTGAGTTCCACCTTCTCATAACTAGATTAGCATGCAACCAAAATGTGGCCTGGAGCCTGGAAAGATGCCAGAATCAGTAGGGACCTGGGATAAGATAATTTAAGTAAGTCTATGTCACTTTTAAAATTTCTAGTATTGCAATATTAGATATTATGCCTCTTTAATACATTGAGAAAACAAATGAATTGTCTTTGGAATAATTGTATGGTCTAAAATGCAATTTAGCCTTAAGTGAAGCCTATGAAAAGTGAAGGCTTTAACTGCCATAGGCTTGGGCCTCAGAGGCTTAGGAAAATCATAATTGTATTCATTATTTTTGGTTATTATTTGCTTTAACTTTGAACAAAATAATTAAATCTAAATATTGATATATGCAATAAAATTTGGTGAATTAAAATATTATTACCATAGAAAATATCAAACAGATAGGTGAAACACAGTAGAAAATTCCGAAGCAGGTGAAAACAAATAGAAATCTGTGTTATAAAGGTTTTTTATATGTGAAGAGCTCTTACAAATCAATAACAAAGGATGAACCCTTCCATGGAAAAATATCAAAGGACATGAATAGGAGTTTATAAAACCTTAATAAAATATGGAAAATATTCAATCTCAGTAATAATCCATATATGCAAATTAAATCTGCCAAGTAACATGTTAACTTGAACAATTCAGTACAGATTTAAAACCCTATAATGTTTATTTAAAGAGCCATAGGGAAATGGGCATTTTGTACAAAGTGAGACCATAATTTGGAGAAACTTTAAGTTTAAATAACTATTAAAAGCCTTAAAACATGTGTAACTTCTGACACGTTTCCATCAACTTCTTGTCAACTCAGAAACCTGGACAGATCCAAAATTCCAAGTAAATAAACAAACAGGAAGACCTATCAGAGCAATAGATTGTTAATTTGCTCTTAACACGTTTCATGGTCCATGGTTTATTCTAAGCAGCAATACCTTTGCAAGAAATTGGCACAAAACACAACAAGAGCTATGTTTATGTCACTCCCAAACAACAAAAAAAAGAGAGAGAGAGAGAAATTTTGCTAACTCTAACATAAATCTCCATAGACACTCAATAGTAGAAAACCATGATTACAGAAAAACAATATACACATAAACACACAACACCTATAAGCTAATACTGAATTTAAGCCATTTATTCATGACACAGAAAATGTAGCAACTACAAAGATTCTGAAAATTCTAATCTCTCAAACTAATTTATAAAATATTCAACATTAATGTATGTAATAAAATTTTTCTCTTGGTCAATAAAACACTAGCACACCCTGCTTACTTTTCTGGGTTCTGTCAAGTATACAAGTCCTCCAATGTTGAATGAAATCTCAGCACCAAATAGGAATTGAATAACCTTTTTTAATGGGTAAATGGAAGAATAATTCACACATTATTTTTATGAATACCTTAACAAAATTTTAAACCTGCCAGATCCCTCTTATTGTGATGCGTTTTAAGTCAGCGGGGTGTGAGAGCATACTAACAAAGAGTTGTCATCCTCTTCCTGAAAGGTCACGGTTTATCCCCAGTGTACTGCTTGCCCTTATAAATGCATTAAAGGCAGTAAGTTATACGGCTTTCAAGGCACTCAGCAAAGAATTTACATATGAAAATTTAAGAGGCGGCAGTCCACTAAACAGTGGCAGAATCCTTTAAAGATATTGAATGACAGAAAGTGTAAGTTTCTCTCTGCAGAACCTTTCTAAAGCACAGTTTTATACAATCAGCATAATGGAACTTCATAACTGGTTTATATGAAATATTTATACTCTGTAGCCGTTCACATTCAATTATTCTTGTTTCCACTAGATAGTTCTTAAAGTGCAAATTCCTACCATACCAAGCGATATAGGACCCTGTACTTTCTTTATGTTGTGTCTGAGAAGAGGAAACCAGGATTTTCTAGGAATATACGGAGGACAGCCTCTGTGAGCATACCCTGTTTTCTGGACCAATTAGGGGGTTGTGACCTTGCATTCCATTATCTTTCAATATGTCAAATTATATAGAAGAGGGAATTATGTCTATCTCAGGGTAGACAGAATGCACGCATTCACACACACACATCACTCTCCCAAGCCTAGTAATTGCAGTATTACTTCTGTGTCTATATTCTTCACATATAAGTAAAATTTAATGACTAGCGAAATAAAAAGAGCTAAAAGGCATCATTTATTTTAAGCCAGACAAAAGAAGAGAAATGAAAATTGAATCAAAGTTTAAAAAAGAATAAAAAAGCAACCTATTTTACAAACTGGTCCTGTGATAAAATATAAAATCTAGGAATGACAGCCACTGATTAATGTGGTTGCTAGCAGCTTAAGATACTACATTCATTTTTATCTTCTCATAGAAAGAGGATAAATTTAGGTTATAAGAGGAGCATGAAAATCACCATCATCAACTATTTATTGAGCACTGTCTGTGTACATAGATTTACAATTACAGCCATTGATCTAAAGCAGGTAAGTAATGCTGACCTTGGAAAATCTCACCGTAGTGGAAACAGTAAACAAGCAACTACACATAGTTCTTCCTGTTGAAAAGTGTACTTCAAACAAGGAATTCTGCAGGATGTGAGCGGAGAGGAAGGGGGACTGAATGGGGACAGACAGCATTGCCTAAAAGGCTGGTGCTTGACTAAAATACTTTTAAGGTGTGGCCATGATCATGCTTGGGGTAAGCTTCGTGCTTCACACCAACTTCAGAGTCTGCTCCTTTGTCAACATCTTTGCTTAGAAAGGGCAAATACCTTTCTTTATTCCATATACCCATCTCCTGCTACAGCTGCCATCTATTCTTATGCTTCATTATTTCAAAAATATTCTTCCACACATGATGCCTTTCCTCAGCCTGATCTCTAATGGTTTAATCTGTTTTATCAGATAAGAAAACTCCATTTTCTCAGTTAGAATAACACTAGCATTGAAAGGTGATTTCTAATTTTGCAATATGCAGACATTTCTTCTATAACCTGATCATACTATTTAAAATGTTACTACTCCAAATGATTATGATCCCCTTACTAGAGGCATCTTATTACTGTAATTCTTAGTGGGCGATAAGAAAATGATATCTCTCTTTCAAACTTAATATCTCTTAATTTGTCAGAATCAGTTATTTTAGGATAGGAATATGAGAAATGCTAATAAAGAATTAAGCTACTGATCCTAAAAGCTACTTTGTTTTTTCAATCTCAAGTGTAATTTTTTTAATTTGTGGTTTGCCTCTTCCCTGTAATTTTTCCAGTTTGTCTATGTTTTTGTATTCCAATAAAATATGATTGATAGTCCATGTAAAGATCAATGGTATAGTATCACACACATGTGTGTATCAAAACTGGAGAAAAATTTTAACCTTAGAATTAAAATTTTAACCTATATTTTTGACTTATAAAGATCAAAAATATACACACATGCACACACACGTATTTATATATTTAATGCCAAGAATTCCTATGAAAGTTGAAGAAATTTGGTTTTGTTCAAGCCCACTCAACTGTGTTTGATCATAGAGAAAAGGCAATGTTTAGTTTTTTTCACTTCATTTTTTTTCCTCTAATATTGAATGCATCATATCAGCAGTTGTTGTATTCGATGCTGTTATAATACTGAATTTCTTTCAGCTGCTAAATTTTCACAACCTGTAGACACCACAAAGCCTCATCATCGTGAATATCTTAGTTCTGGCAAACTGTACTCAACCATGATGCTCTTCCATTATGGAGGAAGAAAGTACTTCAGAGACAAACGCTTATTTTATAGATGAATCAATTTGAACCCAGAAAAATAGAGTAAACTGCCTAATGGGACATATACAAAAACTTAATGTTCTCATTAGGACTAGAAAAGAAATATTGACTCACATAACACTCTTTATTCCATTATGCAAATATCTCAAACCCTTACCAGCCAGACGCTGAAATTAATTTCCAAACTCAGTCTTCCTTAGTTTTATATTTTCTAAGTTTTCAGAGATTCTCACCACTACTTGTTTAGAAATGCTCTGGAGACCTAGAAAAAACACGAGTTTTTGCATCTGATCCTTTCTAGATCCAGCCTATAGCACGTTTTAGGTTTTGCAGCTTAGATTTTATTCTAAATTAAATGGGAAGGCACCAGAAGTTAAAGTAACTTAGAATTAGGCTTTAAGGACAACATTCTGCTTTCTGATGATGGGGAAGAAGTGGTCTTAACCCACTGGACTTCACCAATGTGTATACATACACATATGTACATACATATGGAATATATATGGGGTATGTCTATTCCACATTTAATATCTATTCCATTTATATGATTTTAGTGTCTAAGTTCCAGGAAGTTCTAAGCTGATGTGAATTTATTTAAGCATAATTACCTAAGGAATTGCAGCTGTATGAATGTGGAATTGAGAGGAGGGCTAGGATTAGCATCTGTTGGCAAATTGTACCTACTTTGAGGGCCAACCTTCGAACTTTCAAGGGAGGTAATTATCCACTTCGGCCACCTACAAATGTCTTTGTAACTCTGTCAATACAAGATATATCAACACAGACTGTTTTCCTCACCTATAATACATGAAAATGTTATTACTATGGTGAACATTATAAAAAAGTGGTGACAATCTCAGTGACCCATTTTACATACACTTTCAACAAGAAAACATCACTTTGAACAGGAGATTAAACAGAGAAATTCTGTGTAGATAAATGTTCTTATCTTAGAAATAAATACTATAGAAGTTTGAGGGGATGGCAGGGAGAGAGAATAGGGTTTAGAGAGACAAATAGAAAAAAAAAAAAAGAATAGCAAAACTCCAAAGATTAGAAAAATAATAAACAAGGAAGATGCAACCTCCTTAATCAGATATTACACATGCAATTTCTAGCAGAACATCATATCAGAATTATTTGCTTTACATCATGTACTTTACTTTCTTCTCACTACAGTTTAGTCAAGCAACAAATCTACATTGAACTTTGACTACAAGCCACTTACAATGGTGCAAAGGAAGTTCACCTTGTCTTCACAAAGTTTTCATGGTGTACACAGTATGTGATAACAAACAGGTAGAAAAGCTGAGTAACTTGAAGTATGACATAGTAATAGGTATTAAAGTTGAGCATTGGGATAGATAGTAATTAGTAAACACAATCAGGGATGATTTAGTTAAAGTTTTTAAAGAATTCTTAAAGAAGACAGTTTTTGACTTGAAATCGAATGGTAAAAAAATGGCATAAAAAATAGACTTTGCAACAGACAAAACAGAAAGAACAAAGGCTCTGAAGTTGGAATCAGGTGGTGTATCTGAGGAGCAAAAATGAAATGCCAGCTCAGGATAGTAGCAATGAGGGACATGGTATATAAGAGCGGACAGAAACAGGCAAACCTGGTCACCAAGGAAACACCATTCCATCATGTGGAATTTGTTTATTTCACATCCTAAGCAGAGGCATAACTTAAATATAATTAGACATTTTCCAAATTATGCAAGTCAACTAAATCAAACTTTATTAACTGAAAAGCAATTCTTTATTTAGAAAAAAATCCTTGTATTGTTATCATTTTCTCTTTATTTCTTAGCACTGCACCTCCAGCAGCAAAGTAGAGCAACAGCTGATCTTTTCATAATAATAAGGTTACTTGTACTGAAGTGAGATAGGGAATGTTTAATTCAATAAGTCCCCATTATTATATTACTGCATTTCAGAAATGAACACAGTGCATACACCTCAATGTGCTCAATTATTATTTATGGATTAAGTGAATAAATTAACAAATCATTGACTAAGTTGATATATTTACAGAAAAATATTTTTATATTGCTTAGATAAAAACAGTTGAATTCCTAAATCATGAGAGGAATGTAGTTTTATCATAGTGAAAGGATTCCTGGATTCAGCATAAAAAATTAGATTCATGTATGTGTTCTGTCATTTTTGACCAAAGGAAAATCTTTTAATATAAAAGTGAAAAGGCTTTTGCAATTCCTCTCTATTGGAAATCAGAAGGATGTGATGAAATACAGTTAACAGGGATATTTAAATGTGCTTCTTAAAAGTGCATTATGTAGCCAGGCTAACTAAGAGAAAAAATATATACAAGATGCACATTCATCATATCAAAAATGAAAGAGGAGACATCAACATGGATCCCATGGGCATTAAAATGATAATAAAAAATACTACGGACACATCTTTGCTCCTAAATTTGATAACCTATATAAAGTTCTCCTATTCATTGAAAGACACAGCCTGCATAATTAATGTGAAATAAGTAGACAATCTAAACACATTCTTGTTTAGACACATCCTAGTCATGAAGGACACATCATCTCATCACATGATATTTGTTGAGACTATGTTCTAAGAAGAGTTGGCACCTTAAATACTAGAGCCAGTTTCTGATTTAAGGAAAATAAAGTCAAACTTAATTTAAACTCTCTTTATTTCAGAAAAATGACATTGTTATTATTTTCCTTTATTTCTTTGTTTTGCTGTCTCCATCGGAAAAGCAGAACAATTACTTTTTTTTTTTCATAACAGTGAGGTTGGTCACCTGTGCTGAAATGAAATAGAGTACATTGAATTCTCTCTCCTCCTCCTATCATGTAAGTTGCCTGGGAACATTGGGTATTGGTTACTATATTCCAAAAAGGCAAAAGATCCAGATGAGCCAACAATATTGAAGGAGAAGAACAAAGTAATAGGGCAGACACTTCCCAACTTCAAGAATACAGTAACCAAAATAGTGTGGCATTGTTGAAAAAAATGGGCAAACAGATAAACCCAATAGTCATGAAAAGACTAATTCAAAATGGCTCTTAGACCGAAATGTGAAAACAAAACTATAATCTTCTAGAAGTTAATATACCTGACCAAATACATGAATTTGAGTTTGGCCTTTATTTTTAGGAAAAACACTAAACCCACAATCCAAAAAAGAGATTAATTGATAAATTGGACTGTATTGAAATTCAAAATTTCTGCTCTATTAAAGATGATGTTAATAAATGATAAGACAAACCACACACACTGGCTGAAAATCTGATAAGGGACTGTTATCTAAAGCTTAAAATTAACTCTTAAAACCCAACAATAAGTAAGCCAACTACCCCATTTAAACTTATCCAAAGATCTGAATAGATACTTCATCAAAGAAGATACACAGACGATAAATAATGATATAAGAAGATGCTCTACACTACATGTCATCAGGAAAATTTGTTGATCAAATTAAATCAACAATGAGATGCCATTGAGTATTTGTTAAAACGGCCAAAATGTGGGATGCTGACAACACCAAATGCTCATGAGGATATAGCACAACAGGGAGTCTCATTTGTTCCTGGTGTAATTCAAAAGGAACAGAGGGGGCACAGAGGTTTGGAAGGTAGTCTGGTGGCTTTTAACAAAACTAAACGTATTTTTACCATACAATCCAGCAATCATCCCCCTTTGTATTTAAGCAAAGGATCTGAAAATTTCTGTCCACACAAAAACCATCACACACACATTTATAGCAGCTTTATTTATTATTGTCCAAATATGGAAGCAACCAGGATATCTCTCAGTAGGTGAATGAATAAGTAAATGGTGGTACATCTAGACTGGAATATTACTCATCACTAAAAAATGCATTATGAAGCTATAAAAAGACACAGAAAAACCATAAAAGCATATTACTAAATAGAAGAAGCCAAATTGAAAAGGCCATATACTTTATGATATTATATGACATGAGGAAAAGGTAAAATTATGGAGCCAATAAAAATATCAGTGGTTTCTAAGCTAAGGGGGAGGGAAGGACCAGTAGGCATAGCATGGAGAACTTTTAAGATAGTAAAACTATTCTCTATACGACGAGTGAATATGTGTAATTACACTTGTGTCAAAATATAAAGAATGTTCAATACCAAAAGTGAACCCACATGTACATTTTGGGTAATGATGTATCAACATAGGTTTATTGGTTTTAACAAATGTACCTGTCTGGTGTGGTATGTTGATAATGGGCAAGTCAGGGGCAAGAGGAAGAGAGGAGGCATGGGATACGTGCTAACTCTTTGTGCTTTCCACTCAATTTTTGTATGAACTTAAAACTTCTCTAAAAAAAGTCTACTAAAATCCATTATAAAATTTTATATTCAAATGACATTAATTTTATATTTGGGACAAGAGTAAATTAAGAACTATAATATGTTAAGCACTTATGATATGTGCTATGAAATTGGCTAAATGCTTTAATGATGCTTTTATTAATTTTGAGTGCTTATTGTATGTCAGGCATGAGTAGTTTTTTTGCAGCTGACACTTGCTATTCAGCAAGACTTAAAGCAAAGTCCACATATTGCACAGTATAAGATAAGGAATAGACTTTATTGCTGGAATTTACATGCTAAGATTATCACAAAGTAATTCTAATAAATGTATATCTAGGATTAAAAGAAATCATGCTATGAGCATTGCCAAAAGGGCAGGAAAGTTGTAAAAGGAAAATATTAGATTATCAAACCCTCTGGCATTTTATTTAAAAAAAATACAAAATGATATGTTTTAAACTCAGGAGAAAAATGTGAAGCAATTTCTATAGCAGGAAAAATGGACGTTCAAGTAAAAAATGCCATAAACAAATTCCTATTACACACAAAATCTCAAAGGATATTTTCCATGATTCTGTATTATGGGATCTACTGGAAAACAAAACTTGAATAATAAAAATGGCTAGAAAGATATTAACATTAATTGGAGATGGTGAGCATATAACACACAATAACTTTTAGAGCTAAGATTAAATAAAAGTTTAAAGGAAAAGATTATAGCATATAATAGATATGCAATCTGCCAAAAGGTGGAGGAAGGGGAAATGAGTCGTGCAAAAATAATTCTTGGTTTTTTCTTTCTTTCTTTTTTTTTTTTTTTTTTTGAGACAGGAACCTCAAGCTGTCCCCCTGGGTAGAGTGCCGTGGCATCTCAGCTCTTTGCAACCTCCCACTCTTAGGCTCAAGCGAGTCTCCTGCCTCAGCCTCCCAAGTGGCTGGGACCACAGGCACCCGCCATGATGCCCAGCTATTTTTTGGTTGCAGCCATCATTGTTGTTTTGTGGGCCTGGGCTGGATTTGAACCCGTCACCTTGGATGTACATGGCTGGCGCCTTAGCCACTTGAGCTACAGGCGCCGAGCCCAAAAATAATTCTTAAACTATTCCTTGTAATCATAATTGGTTTGATTAGTATTAGGTTTATTATTTGGAAACTAATTTGTATGGCAAATTTATATCAAGACATTAGTTACGAAATATTCTAATATTATCACCCCCATTATAAAGAAACAGGATTTATTGTGTAAAAGAAGGAAGATGCATTTTGTATAAGAGGTTATGTAGAAACTTCCATAGTCCTGAATTTAATTTGGAGGTTTAGTGTGTTATTACAAGACATTTTAGTTTTGTTCATTGAAGAATTCTAAAAAAGATTAATGAGCATCTCTAGTGTCATCATTGTGGACCTGAAATAACATTTCCAACTAAACACAAAATGAAACAGAGTTGCCTGAAAAATGGCTGATTACAGATCCAGGGCAGGAATAATTTGGCATAGCAGATGAAAAAAGATGATATGCCAAATAGGAAAATACAAAGGTTCAATTTAAAGAAAAATTTGGTTCTTCAAAAAGGTAAACAAAATTGATAGACCTCTTCTAGTTTAGGAATAGAAGAGAAAGAACCTAACTAAGCTGAATCAGAAATGGAAAAGGAGATATTGCAACTGATATCAGAGATATGCAAAATATCACCTGTGAATAGTATGAAAATCTCTGTGCAAATATACTCAAAAACAGAGAAAGTGGACAAATTCCTGGAAATACACAATCTCCCAGAACTGAAGTAGTAGTTCTCAGGAACAGATCAAAAATGAGCAATGAGATTTTTAGTAATAATAATAAAAAAATTCAACAAAAAAGCCTTGGACTAGATGGATTCTCGGACAAAATTTATGAGACTTATAAAGAAGAGCTGATAATCATGCTACAGAAATTATTTTATAACATTGAGGAAGAGGAAATTCTCCCACAAAGATTCCACCAGGAGACTCATGGAATTGATAAACAAATTGAGAAAATCCTAGGTTACAAAATCAGTGTTCACACATCAGTAGCATTCCTATACAACGGTAACTGTCAAGCTAAGGCTCAAATCAAAGACTCAATACCCTTCACAATAGCTACAAGGAAAATGAAATACCAAGGAATAAACTTTACCAAGGACGTAAAAAATCTCTAAAGAGATTTATATAACATCAAGGAAAGAAATTGCAGATGAAACATACAAATGAAAAAATATATCATGCTCATACTGGTAGAATAAACATTGTTAAAATGTCCATAGTGCACAAAGTAATTGACAAATATTATACATCCTCCTCCAAAATACCAGCATCATATTTCACAGACCTAGGAAAAATAATTCTACACTTCTTTTGCACCAGAAAAGGGTCCAAATAGCTAAAGCAATCTTAAGCAAAAAGAACAAATTTGGAGGTATCACATTACTAGACTTCAAAGTATATTATAAGCCTATAGTAACCAAAACAGCATGGCAGTGTCACAAAAATAGAGACATGGACTAATAGAACAAAACAGAGAACTATATAAAACCATTCACATATAGCCAGTGGATTTTGAGAAAGGAAGAAATTTATACTGGTGAAAAGAAACCCTCTGCAATAAATAGTGCTGGGAATTTGGATGACCACATATAGAAGAATGAAACAGGATCCCTGGGTGCATCTGTGGCTCAGGGGGGCACCAGCCCCATATATCGAGGGTGGTGGGTTCAAAACCGCCCCTGGCCAACTGCAACAAAAAATAGCCAGGTGTTGTCCTGGGCACCTGTAGTCCCAGCTACTTGGGAGGCTGAGGCAAGAGAATTGCCTAAGCCCAGGAATTGGAGGTTACTGTGAGCTGTGATGCCACAGCCCTCTACTGGGGGCAGTAGAGTGAGACTCTGTCTCTAAAAATAAACAAACAAACCCCCCCCCCAGGATCCCTGTCTTTCTTTAGTCATATAAATTAATGTAAGATGAATAAAATATTTAAATGTAAGGCATGAAATCATAAGAATTCTAGAAGAAAATGTAGGAAAATTTATTCTATATATTGACCTAGGAAAAAAATTATGAGGAAGACACGATTGGCAATTTCAGTAGCTACAAAAATAAATAAGTGGGAATTGATTAAATTAAAATGTTCTGTATAACTATGAAAATAATGAATGGAGAAAATAGACAATCTACAGAATGGGAGAAAATATTCATGTGCTATACATCTGATAAAGGTTAATAACCAGAATCTATGAATAACTCAAGAAAATTACAAATAAAAAGAAAGAAAACATTAAAAAGCAGGCCAAAGTTACAAACAGAAGCAAGTCAAAAGAAGAAAGACAAATTGCCAATAAATATTTTAAAAAATGTTCACTATCACTAATTATCAGACAAATGCAAATTAAAACCACAATAAAATATCACCTTGTACCAGTTATAATGGCTTTCACTGAAAGGTCCAAAAGCAAAAGATGCTATGCTGGTGTGTATGCTGAGGGAAAGACGCACTTATATTCTATTTGTGAGACTGCACATTATTATAGAGATTCCTCAAAGAACTGAAAGTAGACCTACCATTTGATCCAGTAATGGGGATGTATCCCAAAGAAAAGAAGTTATTTTCTCAAAAGACATCTGCACTTGAATGTTTATTGCAGCACAATTCACAATTACAAAAATGTGGAATCAACTCAAGTTCCCATTAACTCATGAGTTGAATAACAAAATGTATAGTATGGAATGCTACTCAGCCATGAGAAAGAATGAAGTAAGGCCTTTTGCAACAATTTGGATGGAAATGGAGGAGAACCTTATTTTAAGCAAAGTATCTAAAGATGGAGTTATAAACAGCATATGTATTCACCATTAAATTGGAACTAACTGATGTCTACATGTGCACAGGGAAGTAAATCTCAGTGGAAGTCAGGCCAGGGTCAGGCGTAGGAGAGGATGTGCTAAAACTACCCCACTGGTTCAATGAACACTATCTGGATAATGGGCACACTGATAACCCTGAATCAAGTATAACAAATATGATACATGTAACAGAATCCATTTGTACCCACATAATATTTTGAAATAAAAAAGAATACAATGAATTGAACTCCATCAAGTATGTTTATACCCATTAATTCATAATAGTGTTTTAAAGATCATACTTGGTCACCTTGAGAGTGACAAATAACAAATTCATTACATCACAAACTGGCTAAATAAAAGAATAGCACACATAGTTTTGCTTTCCCATGAACTTTAGTATTGAATAACCAAATAGTAGATTAAAAAAAACTGTATATGATATATAGCTATTATAGGGGAAAATATATACTAGCAAAGGGTAGAAAATAAAACTTCCCTGTATCCTTCTAGAGATTTTTGGGTACATGAATATGGTATCAGCAGTGAAGAGCATGGGTTCTGGACCAGACTCTGTGGATTTTATAGTCCAGTTCTGTCCCTTACTGGCTGAGTGGCTTCAGACACACTGGTAGCCTCTCTGGATCTAAGTGGTTTCATCTTTAAAATGAGGTAACAATAATAATGTCATTCAGGTTTTTAAGAATGAATGAGTTAATATTTACAAAATTTTAGAGCTATATTAGAAATGAAAGAAATCCTTGATAAATGTGCTAGTATATCATTTATAAAAAATGAACTCATGCTGCATATGCAAGTTTGCGACTTGCTTTCCATGGAAAATATACATATTTTAAATGCTTTTCATGCCGTTCATTTCCTGTCATTACATGTTTGAGCTGCCCCCTGTATTAACTTTAAGGATATTGTTTGAAATTACTATATCGCACTCTACTGTGACAGGGAATTTATTTAATGTTCATTATATGAGTTATTTCCAACTTGTGTTATAAAAAATATAGCAATGAACATCCTAGTCCACACCAACTGCTTTCTACCTACTCATGATTTCTAGAAACAGGATTTATGGGTCAACATATATGTACATTTTTAAGACACTTAAATTGCTATATTGATTTCTAGATTATATCCATCAACAGAGTAAGCTGGTTTGTTCATTTATAAAGGCATTACAAATCTGGTGACAACACTAAATAAAAATTAAAAAGTGACAAGGGGCAGGGAAGGCAAAAAGTAAGGAGCAACTTGGCATGTACCCCAGTAGTAAAAGCTGGAGAAGAAACCTGGGCTCTCAGACACTCCCCAGAGAGAGGCCAAACAGTAAAACTCTGGAGTGGTCAAGTTCCTGTCGAAGGAATATAGTTCATCAGAGAGAGACAAACTCCTCTGCGGAGCAGTGACTTGGAGCTGAGTGGAAGCCAGACACCAAAGTTCTCCAGTGATGTAGCACAGCTCAGTTGCTCTCCTGCAAGAGTCATTGGGAGGATGAGAGCACAGGGCTCAGGCTTCTGCCTCAACGCTCCTCCTACCTGCCCAGTGGCTGGGCCTACTGGTTTCTGGCGGTCATCGCGTCTACCACCCAATGATGCTAGCTGGAAATTCTCCTGCTAGCAGGTGATTGGAGACTCACCACTTCAATAGGTAGAACTTCTCAGAAAAGAAGGACATCCATGGCTTGGCACCTGTGGCTCAAGTGGCTAAGGCGCCAGCCACATACACCTAAGGTGATGGGTTCGAATCCCCATCCCGGCCCGCCAAACAACAATGATGGCTGCAACCAAAAAATGGCCAAGCGTGGTGGGCACCTGTGGTCCCAGCTACTTGGGAGGCGGAGGTAGGAGACTCGCTTGAGCCCAGGAGTTGGAGGTTGCTGTGAGCTGTGATGCCACGGCACTCTACCCAGGGGGATAGCTTGAGGCTCCGTCTAAAAAAAAAAAAAAAAAAAGGACATCCCTACGGGAGATAGGGCAAAGTTCCAGAACTATTTAAAGATGTGTATCTGTCTGTATTCCTTCAGGAGCATACAGCCATTCAAACTATGGTAACAAGTTCAAATTATTGCCTAATAAAAATACTTTTGGAATTTAAAAAAAATAGTAAATTAGAGAAAGCACCTCCGTGTAAAAATTACTCCAGTTATTAAATAGGAAGAGAATGAGAAGATGTAAATATTAATATTTTGGAGCTGACAATTTAATGGATTTAGACGTCAAGCATCGTTGGATGCTAACATTAAAAACAGAAAAAACAAAAAATGAAGAGAGATGCTGCACTGTCTGCCTCCTGATGAAAGAACGCTTCACCACTGCGGTTTGGCAATAGAATAAAACCTGAGTTCTGATCAAGCATCTGCATCCAGATGCTAATTTGCAGGAAATGCGGAGGACAAAGGAGTGTGGTAAATTGTGAAAAACTGCAGTCACAGTCTTCAGATTCTTCACTAGATTTATTGTAACAGAAAGAAAGGAGAGAGGGCTTCGGGTATGTATTTGTTGGTGATGGCATGGTTACTTGATCTCCATGACTGGCAAAGCTGGCTTGAAACACCCAGATCAAGTCCCTTTCTTATGTGTATGTTGAATCAAATAGAGGAAAACAAAACCTTGTATTCTACAATTATAATTTGGGGGCCAGAGTAGACTAGAAATTAAATTCCAAACTCTAGTTTGTTTGTATGTTTTTAATTTTAATACTTAAAGTATTCTTTCATAACATTGATTTCACTGAAAGGAAATCCCTAAAATAACACCAAATGCTCTGTTCCCTTCAGGAGCTTAGTTATCATCCCTCTTAACGTCAAGGCCTCAGGAAGGAATGAGCTTATAGAAGCTGAGCAACTCAGTTGCATGTCAAAAATATGTGAACATGAAAACCACTGCACTTAAATTACTTAAAGCAAAGCTATTTAAAATTATCTTCTCATAAGGCAGTTAAAAATTTATCCTGGCTAATTGTTATGCTTCCAAAAAGAAATACCTTAGATTATACTTTTTAGTTAGTACAGGTTGCCAAATTTTAAGTCCAGAATATATAGTTAGTGGTATCCATTTCATGATACCATTCTTGAATAACGAATTCTTATTTTCAAATAATTTTCTTCTCTGATTTCAACAGTGGCAAATGGAACAAGAAGTCTGAATCTTGTTATTTTTCATCAATATTTCTTGAGAGAGTCTTACTTTGTATTAAGCAAAGCTAGAGAACTCATTTCAAGGGAATTAATGTAGATTCTTGAAAAAAATAAAAAGGAAACCTCACTGACTGAATCCACACTGCGAATGGAAGGTGTTCGTAATGATCCGGTTATAGTAGGGAAAGAAAATACAATTCTAATGCAGACTCAAAAGGCAGGAGCAGAGTTTCTATATTACAATTCAATTCTCATGCTATTATGACAAAAAAGAGCCCAATAATTTACAAGTACCCTTCACAAGTTTCTAAACCTAGATTTTTATGCCATTTGAATACAAATGTAAGTGAAATGAATTCTATCATTCTTAAGTCTAAGAGTTTTCTTTTTCTTTACATCGAACAAAACAACAACATATACAGAGTTCAAGAGGCACTTTGAAGGTCTCTAACTCATTCTATCATTTTTATGCTTCTCAAACTGAGATTCAAATGTAAGCCCTTAAAATATTCTCTATATGCCATGGTAAATAAGGCCCCCATATTAAAATGAATCATTTTCTTAATGTGATTTCATAGATGACTGAGCAATCTGCTTCATTCTCTTTGCCATGTCCCTCCTCTATGGGTGAGAGTGTGATAAGGACCAAAGATGCTGTATTGCACAAAGGTCATATTTTTTTTACAGACTATACATTCTAGTAGATGACAAAAATAAATAAGTAAACAAATCAAATAAATTCCAGGTTGTGATAGGTTTTATGAAGTCAATGAAAATGGTACAAATACCAGGATTGGGGATTTAGACAAACCCTGATGCATAGACATTTAAGCTGATATGTAAAGACTGGGGAACTAGCCTTGTGTAGAGAAGGCTCAAGAGAAAGAAAATGTGGTGCGAAAATGCCTGGAGAACTGTGAGACTGGAGCTTCGTCAGCAGGGGATAGTGTAGAAAAAAGAAGAAGAGTATGATCTTTTGTGTCATGTTTGGTATACAGGAGGGGTGACAATCTCTGCCTTGTCAGGGTGCAATGGCTCGTTTCTAGTGAATGATAAATTATTGTCTTTCTTCTAAGAAGATGTAATGACTTTAAGTAATAATTTAAAAATGATTCTGATAAGTAGTTATTCATTATGAAGGCAGAGACTGGGTAAGAAACAGTTCTTCCATTATCTCATGAAGATAACCCACAACCAGACACACACATTGGGTTTGGACAACATGGATCCAGACCAGTGTTGAAATGATGACTGGGTAATTCATTGAAAAGTATATATTTAGCATTTCTTAAGTGGAAGGCACTGTTCTAGATGAGCAGAATTGAGCAAATTGGCCATACGATAATTCACTTCACAATAATCCCTTAACCTCTACACTAATTTTCTGTTCTTATAATACTTTTAGTTTATCTTTATTTTTTATTATATCATAAAAGGATTAAAAAATCTGTATGCAAAAATAGACTATCTCTATATTCTCTCTCATGTTTTACTAAAATACGCATATGTTCTCTTACAAAATGTCACAGACATCTATTCTCTTACATAAAATATACACAGAGACATATTCTTGGAGAAGAAACAGAAGAAAAGCAGGGAAGGAGCGCAGGGAAGACAGTTCAGGTGAGGGAGGGGCCAGGAAAATAATTTTTAAGAAATGCCTCAGTGATGGCCAGATATATGAGCACAGATAGGACGAAGGTGACGTTATGAATCCTAGGGACAGCCAGGGATCTCAGGGAAGGGTGCACCACGCCAAGATCAAGGGCAAAGACCATGAGATTAGACCATTCCTGGTAGATATGAAGAAAAGGGAATTCCTGGAGGATGAAGTGAGAGGGCCAGAGAGAAGTCAAATTTACAACAAGGTTTGCATGTAAGTGGTGAGAAAAAAAAAAAAAAAAGCTTTCAAAGTGACTACAAAGTTCTCAGCCAAAACAATCAAAAAATGTAAGGAGGAGAATATGTTTCAGTGGAGAGAAATAAGTCACAATTTGCTACATTTATAAAACATTTTAAGTACCTACTAGGTGACCAAATTGTAGATGCCATAGAAGCAGACTAGAGACATGGACCTAAGTTCAGGGCACATATATGAACTTGGGGCCTTATCATCCTGTAGATGATATTTAAAGCTACAAAACCATATGAGATTGCCTATTGAATAACAGGATAGCAAAGACTTGTAGTGTCTGACAAGTCTGGCAGCCCAATATTTATGGGCAGGAACGGTGGAGCTGAACCAACAGAGGAGACTAAGGCAGAGGATCTAGTTTATTTAGAGTAAAAACAAAGTAAGAAGTGGGAGAGAATGAAAAGAGCACAACTATGTTAAATATATATGTATGTATGTATGATGGATATAAAGGAACTGCTAGACTGAATTTAGCATACTATCAGCCTTTGGCAATGTAAGGAAATTAATTTTTCAGTCTTTCATTATAAGGTTAAAGTGAACAAATTAATGGTGCAAGGGCAGCCCTCATGCGCTAGTTTCCCAAACTCACCATAAGGGAAATATTTGTCTGTCTGTGGCAGACATTTCTATATTTATCTCAACTCAGGGACGATGATTAATCTATTTTATATTGCCACAAATCCCTTTATCCAGTTTACATAGTTTAGCAGAAATGTTGATGACCTGCCCGCCTGTTTTTACTACGTATGATGATTTCAGTGTGAACTAGACAACTTCTGGGTGCCCATACTTCCTTCTCTGGACTTGAAAGTTTTTCCTGGAATAGGATAATCTTTCTGCTCACATTTAGGATGGGCCAAATTTGGAATTAACACCTCCGGAAAGCAGAAGTGAAATAGTTCTGAGGGGTGGGATTAACTACATTTCCCGTCTCCCTGTTAGAGCAATCTCTGGCCATCCATTCTTACAGCCGGCTATCTCATGTTTTATTTCCCATACTCCCCTTCACTCTGTGGTTTCCCCAAGTCCCTACCCAAGTCTTCTCCAATTGTAAAATAAATTACTGCATGGAATTTTTGAATTTTATATCTCTCAAGTAAATTACCTGCACTCATACTCAGCTTCTTTCTTGGACACTCAAACAACAATAATAATGTTAATGCCTATAAGAATGAGGATCTTAGTCCCACCCCCGCCTCCCCCACCAGCGCAAGGGTGTCTAAGCATCTCGAGGTAGGGCTTATGCCCTACCAACCCAGCAGAGGAAAACTAAGTCCTTCGCACACTTTGAATCTCTCTAGATTTCTTTTACCTCATATCTCATTAATAAAATTTCTCTGCTTTATGGGAGCAAGTGAATAGATCAGTTCCAAGTGTATATTCTAGGATAATTCCCTAGTTTAAGCTTTGAAACCTTAATTCTAGCTACAAATTCCTTTTACAGAAGTACCTAAATTAGTGTTTAATTAAATAACCAAGGGAGAGGAATCTTAGTGAGAGATCTTTAGAATTCTTCCTATCACAGGCCATATAATTCCTTTGCCCAAAATATCCTTGAACATTTAGAGCTATAAGGAAGTACAACTATGAAAACAAACTTCTAGATACTGATGCCAACCTCAGGTCCATTAGGTGGACTCAGAGAGTAGTACCTCATTGCAGGTCTCTATCCTTACACGATCTTCTGTGATGGGTGGGGTATTTCTCACTTTCTTTCTTTCTTCTATGTGGAGAGTGTTCTAATTATCACAATGTCTTCCTGAGACTACAGTTTCTAGTCATTGGGTCTGACCATCTGAGATAGATTTTTTAGAAGAAAATAAAACAAAAAGACAATAGAGTATGATCTTCAGAAAAATGGTAAAGATCCCTAGAGATTCCAGATGTTCATGTTCTCTACGAGCTCCAAGTCCACAGTGAAACTTCATAAGGTACAGAACTTCATGACCCTGACACAGTCATCTCTGGAAGCGAAGAACATTTACCATGAGATAGGTGCAAAGATGAAGCTCTTACCTCTGGGAGGGGCCTAACTTTGGCTTTACTATGAAGATTATTCTGTACAGAGCTAGTTTATAATCCAATCTTTCTAAATTTTGTGAGTTCAATTTAATTCACATGTCTTAGTGGTATGAAATTTCACTGTACTACCACAGAGCAACTAAAAGAATTTTATTTATTCTTTTGCTTTTATGAATTGTGGCGGCCAACATTTCCCTTCCTGTCTCTATACATTTGGCGTCTATAGATACCACATAGAATTGGTAGAATCCAATCTTTTCCTTTGTGTTGCAGGCTAAAAATGATGTATTTAAGCTTCAAGCACATGGTAGCATGAATAATATCATATCTCTGTGTCACATTTTACTTATAAATTCTTCTATTAATAAACACTTGGGTTTCTGCTACCTTTTGGTTTTTGTGAATAATTTTGCTACGAACAAGAGTGTACAAATACCTGAATCTATACTTTCAATGCTTTGGGGTGCATAGCCAGAAATGGAATTGCTGGATCATATGGAAATTCTGTTTAATTTTTGAGTAACTACCCTAATATTTCCACCCTGGATGACATTTTTTATTTTTATATTCCAACCGGCCATGAGCAAATCTTATTTCTCCATGCCCTTGTTGACACTTTCTTGTTTAGTACATAGCTTATTATTACCATTTTTTAATAGTTTCATAGTTGTAGGTCTTATGTTTAGGACTTTCCTCCATTCTGAGTTAATTTGTGTGCGTGTTGTAAAAGAAGAGTCCAAGTGTATTCATTTCACACAGGCACAGTTTCCCCCACAACATTTGAAAAGGTTATCCTCCCCGTGAAGGGGAGGCAGCTTTACAGAAACTCCTCTGACTAGACATGCAAGTTTATGTCTGAGCTCTCTTTTCCATTCCACTGATCTGTGTGTCAGTTTTTCAAGTCAATATCAAATTGTTTTGATTACTTTGGAGTAAACTTTGAAGTCAGAAACTGTGAGACTTTAGAATTTATTCTTCTTTTCCAAGATGTTTTATTACTTGAGATTTAGGAACATTTTAGGGTAGATGTTCCTGTTTTTTTTTTTTTTTTTTAATGACTGGGATTTTGATAGAGATTTTATCAATTTTGCAGATCTCTTTGGGTGGTATTGACAGTTAATAATATTGCTTTCTAATCCATGTACAGAGAATGTCTTTTCATTTATTTCAGCTTTCTTTCAATTTTATCCATAATTTTTTAACAGATTTGAGTGTGCAAGTCTTTCTCTGCTTTGGTTAAGTCTATTTGTAAGTATTTCCATCCTTTTGAAGCCATTATAAATTGAATTTTTTTCTTAGTTTCCATTTCAGATTGTTCATTGGGAGTATGGAGAAACACAACTGAACATTGCATACTGACTTTGCATCCTATAACTTTGCTGTATCTATTAGTTCTAGTAGTTTTTTAATAAAACATAATTTTTCATGTAGGGTGTTTCTGCCCTGATGGTATGCAAGGAAGACATCCTTACAGCACTGTTGGCATCTTCTGCACTCAGAGCTGTGAAAAAACATTTTTTTGTCTGTCTTGTTTTTTCTTTTACGTTAGTTATTTGTGTGTGTGTGTGTGTGTTCACCACCCCTCAGGCTTAGTTCAGGGTGAAGAATGCATCCGTATTTTCATTGAGGACCCATAAACCTCTGTAACACCTAGCACTCCCTCCAAAGGCGTCCTATCTACTCAAATAATTAGGACTTTCTCGCTTCTCTATTTACTTGTCATGTTGTCACCTGAGGCAATACAAAGAGACGATTGTGCTTGGAAAAATGCAAAGTGGGAAAAAGGGATGAAGTAAGGAGAGAAATGAAAAAACAGGGAGAACCTGATATTTCAGAAATATCTCCGTTACACGCAGGTACTGTGTGCTCAGATAGTTTAAACTAAAGCCCACCAGGGATGTTTGACGCTATGGATTGTGGTAGGGAAACAGGGATAGACTCTCTCTGTACTGAGTTTCAGATACGTCACACAGGTAATGGCTGAGCTATAGACTGATGGCATCCAATAAAATTATAAAACCAGCTATGTATATAATTAGAAGTTCTCTGATAGTTTTACATGTTAAGACATGTACAAATCAATTGGTAAAATATATTTTAATGCAATGTTTTATTTCAGCCAGCATATCCAGTATTTCCTCAAAAGCAGAGTCAGGCTCGTTTCTTTTTTCTCTTTAAACCTCTTGTCAACTCTTACTTGGTAGTTACCAAGCTAGAATAAAACATTCAGTTCTCATATTACTTGACATTCCCCCATTAGACTCTTTTACTTTGTACAAGCACTTCTTTTTTTTTTTTTTTTTTTTGAGCCAGAGTCTCTCTCGCCCTGGGTAAAGTGCTGCACTGTCATAGCTCACAGCAACCTCAAACTCCTGTGTTTAAGTGATCCTCTTGTCTCAGCCTCCCAAGTAGCTGTGACTATAGGTGCCTGCCCCAATGACTGGCTCATTTTTCTATTTTTAGTAGAGACAGGGTCTGTCTCTTGCTCAGGCTGGTCTTAAAATCCTGAGCTCAAGCGATCCACCCGCCTCAGCATCCTAATGTGCTATAATTATAGACGTGAGCCACTGCACCAGGCCAAAGCCACATTTTCTTGATTTTCTTTGGTACACATGGCACATTCATAGCGGTCCCTGAAGTTTATTTGTCTTTATATCCTACTTTGTTTTATGCTTCTGTAGGCTTTAGTCAAGGACTCACATGTGAAACATTTTAAAAATATAAATCTCTCAATGCAATTTCTGGGAGACTTTGATTAAATAATACTAATGCTCAAATCAGTTATCCATCTGTTTAAAAACATTCCAGAATGATGTTGATACCCACCCAGCTAGGATGGAGAATCATTATAGAACCAATGGCACAAACCCTCCCCATTCTCTTTGCTGCCTAAAGACTTCTGTTTGCTATCTTTCTTTTGCTTGTAAATCCTTAAATATGACATCCATGTATATTTAGATGAACTTTAGTTCTAGGATGTTCACATAGTCTAAGCAAGCCTTAGCCCCATTACCTAATCTCAGGCCTTTGGTTTGAAAAATGCTTTCAAATTTTTTTTTTTTAAACAGAAGGTACATGAGAAGGGCAAAAACCTTATACTAGGATTTGTACGCCTTGTAAGCATTCAGATTAGGAGACTCTACTTATTATTTTTATTTAAAAAGTTAGTGGTGGTAAATATTATATTTTTGAATAAAAATGTTTAATTTATTTGCATTGGGATGCACGTGGTGTACCTTGATTTTTCTTATGCCATTATATAAAGATGCCATTTGTACCAGTTTAGAATAATATGAACATATTCACGTTAGTATTTTCCATAAAAAAGGATTTTCTCTTGCAGTTTAATTTTTTAATCAAAGCCCTGAATATGTACCACAATTATAAAATAAATCTCTAGTACATGTAGCTATTATCACATTATAACTCAAAATGTGTGCCTTGAGAATATTTTTCATGATTCATTTATGATTAATGCTTTAAACATTTCCCACATAATGATGATTTAACTTTCTAAGATATTGAAACCGGTCGATATAATTTTACTTCATACTACTCAACAAGTTCTATGAATATGCAAATCAAAGAATAGAGTATTAGGCAAATTGAATTTGCATGCATATGGTGTATATACATAAAATGATTCAGAATATTGGATATCATTACCCAATCATTACACTCACAGACTGTAATAGGGAACAAGAGGAATTTGCCACATAAAAGACATTAACAAAATGGAAATTTTTACAGGCATACAATTTATATCCCGTGCCCTAACATGGACTTGAATGCCAGAATTGATATAGCTACGAAAATAAAAGTAAAAGAAACATTTTATTCAGTATCTGAAGAATATCCCCATAGGGAATAAACGTAATGAGGTTGGATATTATCTAGACCTGTTCAAAAGGTCTTAAAAATAAACCACTCTGGTTTTTTCCTATTTAAACACCGAGGTAACTCACTAAAGGGAGCATGTATTATAGTAATTCAGAGGTTAACAAAACATTTTTAAATTAGACGTCTGAGGTTTAAATTGTGACTGTAGTATTTACTAGTTATAGTAACTTGAATGCATTTCTTAAGCTTAGTCTTTGCTTTTTTGACATAACACAGGATATGAATTATCTATCCCGTAGGAATGTTATCAGTATTAAATATTATAACATGCACATATTAATATAGTGAGTGCATCGTATATACTCATTATTTCATTTGAAACAAACAGAAACTCTCTGTTTTGTCTTTCAAACATTTTCTAAAACATGAAATTACCACCATAAAGATGAATGGTTAACTGGTTTGTTTTGTATGTGGTGATCTATTAAGTTCTTGTAATTAAATGTAGGAGGCAAAATAAAAAGATTCCTCTGTAATCAATATAATATATGGTCATGTCTATGCCGCTGTATATGTGGTTGAAATTATAGGGTTTTAATTTTTTTTTTTTTTTTATTGTTGGGGATTCATTGAGGGGACAGAGAACCAGGTTACACTGATTGCATTTGTTAGGTAAAGTCCCTCTTATCATTGTGTCCTGTCCCCAACAGGTGTGTCACACACCATGACCCCTCCACTCCCTCCCTCATTCCCTCTTTCTGTTCCCCATTCCCCTAGCCCCTACCATGTACTAGGTCATCAATTTTGTCCTCATATCAGTCTTGAGTACACTGCATTCTTGCTTTTCCATTCTTGTGATGCTCTATTAAGAAAAATGTGTTCCACCTCCATCCAGGTCAATATAAAAGATATAAAGACTCCATCATTTTAGTGGCTGAAAAGTATTCCATGGTATACACATACCACAGCTTATTTGTTCATTTTGACTTTTAAATGTGTTTTTAGCAGTGGACGCTCAGGTAGGGGATTAAAAAATCATAGTAGTAAGAGAAATTAGATATTAAAATAAGAATATATGTGTATATGTGTGTATATATGGATACATATGTATATATAAATATAGGTATATAGATATGTAGGGAGAGAGTTAGAGCAAACACTGAGATTTCAGCAGCAGTCATGTTAAGTTATTGTTTGCAGAGTAGCACAATATTCTGATGAAGTTTTTTGGTATTGCTAGTTAAATATAAACTAAGTTGGCATTGTCCCTCCAAACACTACAGTCAAACTGTCTTTATATGAGTAGGGATATTGTGGAAGTAGTGAGACAGACGACTCAAGTCGAGATGAGAGGCTCAGGCTAGAAGTCAAAATCATTTGATGTGTTCTCTTATGAATAATATTCAAACCACGGGGGGAGGGGCTGATAAAAAAAAGAGCAAGTGAGGTACTGAGACCTGCCACATTATGAATATGGCCACACTAAGAGTAACCAACAAATTATATCAACAGTGAGCAGCATGAAGGGAAAGACCAGGAAGGTCTGGTATCCTGAAAGTCAAGTGAAGGAAGAGGTTGGGAGGAGGAAGGGGGCATTCATGCCACAGGCTGCTGAAAAATCACAACTGAGAATTATCATTGAGTTTTGCAATTGGAGAATGAGAGGTGACAATTATGGAACAGTTAAAGGAACAGTTATGAAAGAGTGAATAGAGAAAAAGCCTAGTGGGAGGGGGTTAAAGGGAAAGTAGAGGGGAAGAATGAACTCAGGCAGTTAGGAAACCTCGCCATGGTTGGTGAAAGAAAGCAGAGAAATCTGGGGCAGCCGGAGAAGGATGTGGCAGTCAAAAGGGGTGTCTGTTTTTGTTGTTATTGTTTTATATTGTGTTGGTTTGTTTTGCAATGAACAGAAATGACTCAGAATAAAAAGAAAACTGGCGAGTTGGGTAAAGAGAGGAGGTGGCTGGAGCAATGTTTTTCAATCAGTAATGAGGTAAATGGACACATATGTGACTGAGAGTGTTGGCCTTGAGGATGAGCACGGATATTAATCTACAGTGACAAGAGAGAATGTGGAATGCACATCTAAAGCTTGGCCAATGTCTACATATGCTGGAGAATTATTATTCTTTTAAAAAATTGCTTCAATTTTCAAATATTATCAAAGTTGGGCAGCACCTGTGGCTCGGGGAACAGGGTGCCAGCCCCATATACCAGAGGTGGTGGGTTCAAACCCAGCCCTGGCCAAAAACTGCAACAACAACAACAAAGAATCAAAGTCATCATCTGATAATCACAATGGGTTCGAAAGTTTTGAGTACAGAGGCAAAGATTCTATATGATGGTCTAGAACAGGAGTCGGCGTACCATCTAGACCATGGGCCAAATCCAAACTGTTGCCTATTTTCAGTGAAGTTTTGTTGGCAAACAGCCACACCCATTCTTTACATAGCGTTTATGTCTGAGTTGAGCAGTCATGACAGAAAACAAGTAGTCTATGAAGATTAAAGTAGTTACTATCTGGTCTCTTATAGAAAAAGTTTACTGACTGCTGGTCTAGAAAGTCAAATAGAGAATGGACCAAGGTAATTAACATCTACCCCTCTCAAATTCCAAGTGCAAAAGGTCCACATGCTTGCAAATTTTTCTCTAAAACCATTTACCTATACAGACACATGTACAAAGTAGAAGGAAGATTGAATATACTGGATTGTGGTTATGCCAGACAAGCACCTTAAACAAAAACAGCAAGGAGGAACCAAGCAATTAACCATGTTGATATTCCATGGGTGTTAGGAGAAAGCATTTCTTTGATGATAATTTGTATATGTATGTTGTGTGTTCTACTGTGCTTGTTCTAGTTCCATAAAAAGTTAAAAATGAATAAACATGAACTTTAAACTGGTAAAAGAGAGAAAGGAGGAAAACAGAAAGATAAAGGACTGTATAATCTATAGGTCCAGGACACAGTGAGGGCGAAATCGACTGCGTAATAAATGTGTTGGAAAGTAGGAGGTTGTAGATAGTGTGTGCATTATTTTTCTTAGGCTGACAAAATAAAGCACCACAGACTGCATGGCTAAAACACCAGAAATGTATTTCCTCACAGTTCTGCAGGCCAGAAGTCAAGATCAACTCATCCCAGCAGATTTGGTCTCCTGGAGAACTCTCTCCTCGGCTTGTACACACAGATGGCCAGTCTCTCCTTTGTGCACATTTGTGTCCTAATCTCCTCCCTTCAAAGGTGTTAGGGACCACTCATAGGCCTTCATTTTACCTTAGTTGCTTTTAATAGGGCCATATCTTCAAATATAGTCATGTATATACTGTAGCATGAATTCAACAGCAGGGGTAATAATCCAGTTCATAACAATGTGGTGTGTTTGAAATTAATTTTGGAAGAAAATTACTGAATAATAACAAGGTATAGGGCATAATTATGGGATAGCCAAGGTGGTGTACAGGGCAAGATCACTGAAAAAGAAGGGTTGAAAGAATGATTATCTCCGTGTATAATGAAATTGCTGATAATATAGGGACAATTAGAAGAAGTAACAGTAAAGGGGAAACTAACATATATGAGAATGATCTGTGTGTGTACACAAAGTATCCAGTATAGTAACATGAACCAATGAGGCATAGAGAGATAGACCGATAACACGATATTCTATGCTGTTTGTTACAAAAAGGAAGGAAGAAGAATTAATGTATAAGCAACAAGGAAAGCAAAGAGGACCTTTATTCCAATTCCAGGACCATCTACTATATGAACTTCTGCAGTGGGCTGGCACTGCAGAAGGCTACAGTGGGAAGATTCAGGGAAGGGCCATGAGCTAAAAGGTATGAGGATATTCAGACAAGTGGTTGAAGATTTAATGTTGTTGAGGATATACTAAAGTGATATTGTAAACACTTAGGAGTAAATACACACAAATATATACATATATGCACACCTGTGTACACACATATGTACATGCACACATACTCAATGCATTTGTATATGTGACACAGAATGGACACGTTTCCAAAATATCTTCCACATGTCCGTATTGTAATTAAATAATATTTAGTCATAGAGCTTCAAGAGGAGTCTCAACCTCTGGGTAGTTTTACAGCTCCAGATAACACTGAGGGACATTGACATACCTTGACACTTTTCCATGAAGGTTTATTACAGCTTTTTGTACCGTATCACCCTTTCCCCGTATGTGTCCCCCTTAATTCTCATGCATGCCCCTCTGCTCCTAGGATGCTGTAAGTTGTAGATGACTTCTTCACTGTTGAAATTGAAAAACCTGACAGTTAATAATAAAGAACAGAGGAAAATGACTTAGAATTGGGAAAACTTCCAGAGCAATTCAGAACCGTCCTGGACCTTCTCACAAGTCAGGTGAAGTTTAAGAAGATTCTGACAGTGTTTCTCTTTCTCCTGTTGCCAAATATTTTAACTTTGTTTATCTTTTCTTGATTACAAGGTTTTATATATTGGTGGGTTGAGTTTATTATTTTCTAACTCTATTTCTTTATTTGAAATAAAATAATAAAAAATATCATGAATGGGGCAGAACCTGTGGCTCAAGGAGTAGGGTACCAGCCCCATGTACCAGAGGTGGTGAGTTCAAACCCTGCCCCTGCCAGAAACTTCAAAAAAAAAAAAATCATGAATGAAGTAAAATAGTTCATTTAAAATCAAAACCACTATTCCTTATAGAATTGGTGGAAAGCACACAAAAAAAATCAGAAGAGAAAATTTTAAATCATTAAAAAATATAATTGATATTTCAAGTAAAATTTTTCTCAGGAAACACTATGGATATTTTATATACCTAATTACAGAGCATCTTGAGGCTATAAATAATTGCCTTAATAGATCAAAATATATTTATTTTGGGAAGACCAAGAATATTTTTCTCTTCTTTCTAATACCCTCTATTATAGAAAATCTGTATAATAAGAATTAAGTCAATAATACATTTTGTTTTAAGGATATAATCCTTAACTTTTTAGAATTTGCTTAAAAATACAACTATTTGACATAGAATATATAGAAATTGGGTTGATATTGCTGGGGGCAAATTCTTTATAAAATTTTCACTCCATAAACAAATGACATTGTACTTTTTGACTGAGTAACTAGCACTCTCAAATTATTCTGCCCCTGGTTCATGCTCTTCCCATGAACTACATAAACCTGTTTGCTCCATCTTCTGGTTTTCACATTTCAACAGAAAGGCAGGCAGCCTTGTGAAAGTATAGATGTTTTCAGAATAATCATGTTCCAGAGATGTGGAGAATGGAGAATCTCAGTGGATTTGAAACATATTTTAAAATTGGATCAGAAACTTTTTTAGCACATTGTACTCCCCTGAAGTAGAAGCTTAAAGGATTGAGAATAAATCCACTTGTCTACTATCCTATTAAAATGGCACCATTCCTGTTGTGTGAAAATAGATAGCTTGCTTTGCTAAGCTGAAAAACTAATTCTGTTTGTTTTGCTTTAAAGAAAACACTGGAGTCGGGATACAGAGCTCTGCATTTGCTGCTCACTTACAATTGGTCTTAGATATCGGAATCAGAAGAGAAAAACGTGAACGATAGTTAATGAGCTTTGGTATAAACCTATCAAAGATACTTCATCTATATTTTTTTCTGTGTCTTGTACAAGAGCTATCTATCTGATTCATGTCTACTTTTATCTTTAATTAGAAATTTGCTTCTCCCCTTCTTGAGTTTGTTCCTACTTTTGGATGAATTTTAGCATAAATCATAATTCATACAATTTCTTTTAGTTTTGCCAAAATATGTGTTGAAATGTGAAACTGTATGTCTACATGCATAAGTATAGGGAATCTAATCTACCCATAAATCATGAGAAAAAATTATTAAGATATACATATATACAGACATATATTCTAGTATAAAAATGCATTCTTCCTTTTTATTTCCTGAAGGGTTCTAACATGCAACTATTCTTTTATTTGGCACAGTGTCTCACTATGTGCCCTCTGTAGAGTGCTGTAGCATCATAGCTCACCACAACCCCAAACTGGCTTAAGTGATTCTCTTGCCTTAGCCTCTCAAGTAGCTGGGACTACAGGCTAAACACACCACAATGCCTGGCTATTTTTTTGCTGTAGTTGTTGTAGTTGTCGTTGTTGTTTAGCAGGTCCAGGCCAGGTTCAATCCGCCAACCCCAGTGTATGTTGTCAGCCCTCTAACCACTGAGCAATGGGCACTGGGCCGACATACAACTATTCTTAAATAAAAAATATCTCAGTGAACCTATAGGGGATATCTATGAAAAATTTACTTATCAGTGGGCCTACTATTGGAAAAGATTTTTCTCTGACAATGAAAATAGTTGTGTAGGTTTTTTTTTTTTTTTTCATTGATGGGATTGCTGGATCAGATGGGACGTCTACTTTTAGTTCTTTGAAGATTCACCATACTTCCTTCTGAATAGACTGCACTAGTTCTCAGTCTCATCAACAGTGCATAAGTACCACTCTCTCCACTCCCTTCCAGTGTCTGCAGCTTTGGGACCTACCTTGTGATGTGGGCTGTTCTCACTAGAGTTAGGTGATATCTCAAAGTGGTTTGATTTGCATTTCTCTCATGATTAGGGATGATGAACATTTCTTTTCATGTGTTTGTTGGCAATTTGTCAAAAATCATGTTACCATAAGGACATGTGCACAGGAATTAGAGCAGCTCAATTCTCAATTGCAACGATGCGGGAATAACCTAGGTGCCTACCAAGTTATGAATGGATTATTAAGCCATGGCATATGCATACCATGGAATACTATTCAGCCATAAAATGATAGAGACTTTGTGACTTTGTATCTTTTTTTTTTTTCCTGGATAGATTTAGAGAATATTTTCCTAATTAAAGTATCTCAAGAATGGAAAAGCAAACATCCCAAGTAGTAATCTGAAAATAGTTGATCACAACTGTAGGCCCACATGAGAAAAAATCACAATTAAATTCAAGAAGGCAGGGGAATGGGGCTGGTTAAGTTTACACCTGCCAGGTACAATGTAGAGGTATATGGCAGACTGTGGACTTGACCTTACAAATACATATAATGTAACCTGCCAGGTACAATGTAGAGGTATATGGCAGGCTATGGACTTGACCTTACAAATGCATATAATGTAACCTAATCACATGTACTCTCATATTAACCTGGAATTAAAAATATATATAGGCGTGTAGAATGAAGGCTGTGTTAACAGGAGCACAGCAGGATTTCATCCTTTACCTTGACTCACTCTGACCATGATTTTTTGATCTGAGAATCGTAAGCCAGTTTCACCTAATTCCCACCAACTGAAAAAATATCTCCAGTTATAAATAAACATAAATTTTAGTTGGTTCAGGTAGGTTTTCAGGCAGAGCTGAAGTTTTGTTTCAGTGTGAGGCATGGCTGAAAAATTGATTTTTAAGGAGTGGAGCGTAGGTCCTGCTTGGAAGGGAGTATAGGGAAATTGACTAGGCTATCCTGCTGGTAAAAAGGGAAGCCGGTAGTGAATGCCTGAAAGAAATATTCTGCAGACGCGAAGGTGCGAAAGGCCTGTTTTATAACTTATCTGATAATAAAAGAAGAAGAAGAAGAAGAAGAAGAAGCATCCCAGTGTATAAGCCTGTTTCAGGGAAACAGTTTGTTCAGAATCATGGAGAGTTCAATCAATGCAACTCAGATTGCTGGGGGAAATGCCTTTTAAATGCTAGCGTGAGATCAGGGCCCCAGAAACCCAACTGGAGTTCAGGGCAGAGCAATCAGACTGACTAGCTGGAACAGTAATTAGAAATGAACAAAATAAAACAGAGAAACAAAGCCAGGCAACATCAGTCATCACTTAGGTTTCCGGGACTATTGTTTAAACACACATATTTAGCTACTTTACCTTTATGATAAGGGCTGTTAGGTAGGATGGATTGAAAGTAAAACCCTGGAGCTTCCCTTTGCTCCCAGCTTGGTAAACCTAACACAGTTAACGTGTCTGCAAAAACAAAGAAATAATGCAAATCATCAAAGCTTTGGGGGATGCCCCTATCATGGTCTGATCACATTTCCATTTAACTTTCTCTTTTTTTTTTAGTATTAATTCAGAAGGCAAACAGATCCTGGAAAATAACAAGGCAATTTTCATTAATCCAACACTATCAACTAAGCATCAATGTGCAAGTCATAGTTTTCGGGGATAAGTCAATAAACATATTATGGTGTCTTCTGCCTCAGTACGCCCCAAAAATCTTGGACAGGAATGGACTGGACTTTGTCCAGTGCATTGTCTCCACTTGGGTGGAGGTGAGTATGTTTAAATGTGAAAGAGAATAAATTGTATGCCTGGAAGGCAGAAGAGTGATGGTATAAACCACTAGCTACTTAAATGCATTAGGTACTACAATTCAGTAATTTTAAAAATGCCTGATTTTATTTTAAAAATATTAACAAATGGTGTTACAAGTCAGCTCGTGTGTCCTTTGCAGGGAAGTTAGTGATTGAGAATGTGACCTATTTGGGACTGTTGGGGTCAAGGGGAAAGTTGTCCTTCACCATATGAAGATTCACTGAAAAATCAATTCACAAAAGGCAGGTTAATTGGAGAAAAGGCACATAGATGTGTTTAACATGATCATAGTTTTACACAACATGGGAGCCTTCGGAATAAAGACCCAATTTCTTCTATTGGCATAAATTGTCCATTTTTATGCTTAGGTTCAAGAAAGAATGGACAGACCTATAGGAAAAGGTATGGTCCAGAGCTAATAGATGGTGTGGGGAGCCCAGCGAGGCCGGTCGGTATAGATACTCCCCAGCACCTCTGAGCGACACTTCTTCCTTCTGGGTCTGAGGCAGGATCCTCTTTGGAATGGGGGTCTTATGTCCTACTGTCAAATAAGGCAGGTAAGATAATTTCTACATGGCCAGGTTTTACACAGAAAGGGGCAGAGTTAGAGTGATAGTTTTAGGTTTTGTGGCTAGCTTTGGGGAAAAGGGGTCCTGTTTCTATAACCCATTGTAGGGAAGAAGGATTCTAGTTTCTATGGTTAGCTTCAGAGGAGAAAGGGATTGAGAGAAAGGAGGCCAAGAGAAGGTGAGAGAAAAGTTTGCTTCTGAACCTATTTCTTAGACTTCCATTGAGGGGCCTTGTTTCCTGAGTCACAGCAGGATTCTGAGGTGCTAGAAGTTTCTTGAGAGTCCCGTGGTCATTCTCCCTTGGTTGAAAGTTGCCAAGCTACATACTATGATGCGTGCATACTTCTGTACACTTACTTCAACAATATTTATCTTATATGTTGGAAGGATCACTGTGAATTCATGACAAATTGTAATTTTAAAATTCATTATTGTGTCTTAAGAGGCCTTAGGGAAAAATATTAGCAAAGAAGCAATAGTTACGCCTAGCTCCCAGGTTGTGGCCTGCAGATATGACAGCTTATTAAAGAAAATTAAAATTCCTAATAGAGATGGCAGCTTTTAGGTCTGAGTCACAATATATATCAGATAAACATGGAAAAATGTATTCATACCAGATAGCAAAGAAGTCAAAAATTAAGAAATTTTTTACAGTCATGTCAGTATATTAAGAAATCAACTTGAAGAGGCTCCCACTGGCCAAAGATAGTACTATTTGAGCATTAAAAAGAATAATAGCTACAGTGGATCCAAACACATTAAGTAGGTTTAACATTTTTAGTTTGTAATAATTCTAAACCCAACAGCAACCTATTGGTCACTGTTGGAGGATTCAAGATAAATAGCTAATTGCTTTTAAAATGTGTAAATGAGAAGGAATGATTTCTATCACTCTCCCCGGATATTTATTGATACAGGCAGAGGTGTCTGGGAAAGCCACATCCCAACTCTCATGCTCAAACTTGATGATGGAGGTAAAAGCTCTAGGGAAGCTTGTTTAGTGTCAGTCTGGGCTTCGTTGGTAGTTTCCGTTTCAAACGCCTTTCCAGATGAGGTTAGCTAAATTCTCTGGTTTCATGGTTCAGTGTCATCTGCAGATCAGTGATTATTTCACCCTGCTAGAAGACAGTAGGCCTATTAGAGATGTTGATAGGTATGACATGACACTTAGATCTGGGGACTTTAAAGATATGCTGATAGGCCCTACAGAGCAAATATTAGATACTATAAATGCCTTAATAAAAACTACATGAAAACATGTCAATATATGTTACATCCACTGTTCCTGAGAGAAGTATGTCTTTTGGTAGATTCTTTGTGGATTTTTGAATGCAAAATGTGGTACGTTTGAATATGTTCTTGGGACTTTTTTTACTAAGTAAGCTCAAACTGCACCCATGAGAAGACAGGGGCCTATTGCCTTTCAGACCACATGGCAGAGCTCCAGGTCTTTTGACCCTTTTATTCACTTTTGTGGAAGGTGTGCATTTCCCGTTTGGTGTCCATAAAGATCAAACACAGGAGGAACCCCATGGTTTTAGGACACATGATCAAGTCCTCTGTTGTAGATAGCGATTTTCTTTCTGAGAAACAACCTAGCTAGATTTGGATTGCTATACAAATTGAATGCCCAACCAAGAAACACACAGTGACCAGGGAATCTAAAGCATCTATCAACTAGTGGGGACTATAGGATTCACTGATACTTTACCACTTATTTACTCATAATTGAAAAATTCTCCATCATCATGTGAAAGTTACATCCACATGTCTGTATCTCTCTCTCCATATATATATATATATATATATTCTATTAGACATGGGATTATAAAATGCTAAAATTATCCCTTAATATTAAATTATGTACTGGTTTATTTTCTATCTTTCACAGTAGAAACGAATCTTTATGAGAGCAAGAATTTTGTCTCATTTTTTGTTATATCACTAGCAAGAAGAACAATATTTGGATCATAGCATTAGATTTTATATATATATATATATATGTTGAAGGACCCAACAAAAGGAAATTGCCTAAAACCAATGTTCTGGATCTAAACTGCCTGTATCCTTTTAGGAAAACTTTAGCTTGCTTTGCAAATCTTTTTCCCAAAATCTTTATTGCCCTTTGAATACATATGTGTTTGGTAATAGCATCAATAGTCATTCTGTCCCATAATTCACTAAACATAGTCATGGGGGAAGTGGGGAGAGAATAATAAAAGAAAGCGACTTACCGTTTTTGTCACAGAGAGTAATTCAAACATCTTCTATGCATCAGAGAAGGAGAACCAGACTCATTATAATAGTCTATATAAATATTTTCACATTCCTCTCACCATTATAAAACATTAGTGGTTTTATCTAGAATTTCTAATATACTATTTTACAGTGCAATTAATATTTCGTTTTTAAAATTTCACCCTTCATGAAATTGCCTTTGGTTGCAATTACATGGCTTGTGTTGAATAATTAATTAAGCAGCTGCTTTTAAATCCATATCATATTATTTGACTCTATAACCTCCCATAATGATGATTCTATTACCTACCATGAAAAATCTTTTCTCTAGGCTAAATTTTACCTTTATTGAAGTTTCCTGTAGCCATTCATTATTGGATTGTAGTGTACTATAAGAACAAACAGAAGATCAATTTTCATTATATTTTCTAGGAACAATATGGCCTTTCCATTTTTTCAAATCTCAGCATCAAAGAGCCCCATACAGCATTTTTAATAGAGTGAAAATGATGCTATGATACTATATCATACCATATTTAAACAGCTGAACTCTTATTACTCTTTCTGAGCTTTCATAAATTTTTTGGAAGTTAGAGTGTCTTTCCTGGGTGTTCACGCCCATCTGACAACACACAACATCCGACTGAATTCATAAGGACCTTGTCATGTGCCTTCCATTTTGCTGGCATTTCTCTAACCACACTCAGAGTAACTTAGACTAATAACATTGATAACTGTATCAAATAGCATCTTTCGTGAGCTTACTATGTACCAGATGTGGTGCTATAAAACTTATGCTTATTATTTTATCACAGTGTCAACTCTAAAATAAGTATTAATATTGCTTAGATAAGTGCAGGAGCCTATGATCCTACAGTCACAAGTCAAATAAATAACATTACAATTTAGGAGTGACTCCGCACCCAGTAATTATGCAAACCTTTTATAGTCCGGATGAGGTCTAGGTTGTCCAAGGATATATTATTCATACAATTAAATCCAATCCTTAGTTGTGACCCCTGAAAACATCAATGAAATAATAAATGACACTTATTTAATGAAAGGAAACCTGTGTCTGGATAACTCAAGCATTAAGCACAAAATGGTAAAGAAGCTATTGTTGATTTCTGTTTAATAACTGACTTGTACCATGTCATTTACACATATTACAGAATGCAAATTTGCATCCTTGATTAAGTCTGGGTAAATTATTCTAAATCTATCTGCACAATTTTAAAGTACACATCTGACATTCCTATCATGCTTAATCACATATTACGTTGTAATTTTAAGAGTGCATGGAAATGGGGTAGTGCGTAAGCTGGCCTCTTTTATACCAGTGCCAGGTGTCTTTCCAATCTCCATCCATTGCAGTAGGGTGGAGGTTAGTCTGTTCTATGAACTGATGTCATGACTTCATTTCCAGCATTCCTACATGCATAAAAATTCTTTGCACAATTAGACATAATTCAGTACCTACATTAATGAAGGCTTTGGAGTCTTCATTAATCAATGAGAAAAGAACATTTATCATAAAAAAAGACACAAAGCAGAAGTCATTGTACTGGTTAATTATATATTTTTCCTTCCTGTCATGCTTGGCCATCCCCTTAAAAAGTGGGATATTTTCCTCTATCGATCTTACATTCTCAAAGAAGAATCATATCCCCATAGAGATGATCACACCTGTATCTGGGTGAGATTCTTCAATTATGTGTGCCTAGTCAACTTTATCTCACATTTTTAAATGCCATCCTCATTTTCACTGTGTCCTATGGAAGTATCATATTCAATTATTAAACTACATTCCTTTACATTCTTGTTTTTTAGAGTATTTTCACTACTACCTTGTCTTCACTAAATTTTGGCTTTAATGTGTGAACGTTGCTCCCCAAGGCTGCTCAATATGCTGGCACCAGAATAAAAGCTTGGATGTGAATACATAGTTCTCAGAATACTCCTATTGTTGGCTTAAAGCTGTTTTGCTTTCATCCTCACTATCTTATTTACCAATCACTACACTTCCTGATTACTGCCATCAACCTCCTCACCATTTCCCAGAGCTCTGAAGACTTTAATGCATTGTGTTCATCATGTGAACTCTTAACGATTAGCTCATGGAACTCAACGCCCAAATGAACTTTCTTCCGCCTATCATTTAAGTGACTGACTCTCCTAATGTTCACCTCATCACCCCATTCTGTCTGGATAGGGATGCTCCATTCACACCTCTTATGATGACGTCAAACGCAGATCATTTTCCTCGGATGAAATGTGGCCTGTGGGGCTTTCTGATGCTGCTTTAGGAATTTGGAATTTTTTTTTTAAATTATGGCAATAATTTCAGAAATCATAGCTATTAGGGGAAAATTCCGCAGTGAGGTACTCTGCTTTTTTCATTGCATAGCATTATAGACCTTCCAATATAAGTTAGTGACTGTCAGCTGTTCTCTTAGGCTCGTGGGGTTATGCAGAGCTTTGCAGCTGTGGCTGGTGAGGGCCACAGGTAAGAGAGCAGGGCTGTATGAATCTTTCTCTAAAACTGAGAAGCAATATTTTCAACCAGAGCTTCTCCATCATAACATATATTCCAAATGCACTGGGCTTTCTCTTAATTTTTGTTGATGGAAAGCGTTGCAGGGCCAAATCTACCAGGTTTTATAAAGGTTTTGACATTAGAAACACCTAGGATTTAGTTTTATCTTTCCACTTGCCAGCTACGCAACCTCAAATTGTTTATTTATTTACTTTTGTACCTATTTTAAACTTCATGGCAGCATTTATAATATCACATTTCAAGGTTGTAAGACGTAACCTGACACATAAAAACAAGAGCAATAATTGCCTTTATTTACAAAGTTATAAAATAGGCAACATTGTTACCACCATTCTGGCCGTCAGTTGTGACTTTCAGATACAGTGTAAGTGCTAAAGATGACGTAGCTGGTCATAGCCAGAACTGCACTCAGACCAATCTGATCCCAAGCTCTACATCATGAAGTAGAATGCAATATTTCATACACAGAATGAGCACCTGAGGAGTCTGAGTTAGGAGTCTGCAGGGTCTTACACAATTCATGCTACCTAATAAATCATCAATTATAATAAATGTATAAGGTAGATCCCATTTTACAAAGGTCTTGCATAATCAGGCTCTTATTTGAAGCTTAAAATGCTTGTGCAATGTAGACTGAGTACATACTAACATTCCCATTTTTCAGATAAAAATATCAAGATTTGTATAACTAAAAGGATATCCTGGAACACAATTACCAAGTGACATAATTATTTCAATTTTTGCACTTTCTCTACAAATCAGAGTGATATTTGAGAAACAAAAATTTTGTTTTTCACGCTTAACATAGAAAAAGAAAAATATCATAAAATAGTTGAAACGTTTTTACATAATACCCCCGACTGCATTAATCTGAGAAAATCCTACTCCATCTCGTTTCCCTTTAGATTTAAACAAAACTTTCTTTCTTTAAAAACAGCTCAACAAAAAAATAATGTGAGAAGTGTAGGCCATATTGCTATCTATGAAATGGAGGATTAGTTCTTTTTTATAAAGAGTGGAGCCCACTGATTGTCTGCAAGGATCTAATTAATGAAGCTGCCCTTTTAATGTCTCCAGCTGGAAAGGCTTCCAGTAGCTTGTTTCTTACAGGGCCCATCACACTGTAATCCAATATGAACTCACTTTCCAGTCCAGAAGGTTTGTGTAAAAAAAGCCGGAGAAACAGACCGCCTGCTAGTTGACAAGTGTCAAAACAAATGTAGCTGGAACTGTTTGCATTCTCCTCCTCTTTCTGAACTCATTTGAAACCTCACGTCACTCCTGTGGCTGAGAGTGGCATCTCTGTAATAGCAAAAAATAAAAATAAAAAATTGAAAGAAAAGAAAGAAAGACAGAAAACACTTTGTCTCATGTTTAGAAGACAAAAACATAATTGCCCTTGCACTATATTCAATATTGCAAGAAGAGGAAATAGGTTGTTTTCTGCTAACACTATGCACAGGAAATTACATGTCTTTGTGAAAATTTCAAAGCTCATAGGTGGAGATGGAAAATATAAGGTCTCAAATAGCAATTATTTATAGACAACCACAAACCGCATTGTTTGCCAATTACACATTAGCATAGTGTGACTGCTCAGATTGCTGCCTTGCTTATGTGTTTTAATATTCCTATTTAAACTTTCTTTGAATAGGATTGTGTGAGTTTTCTGCTTACATTTGAGAGAGTAGATTATTATAAATTAACTTTGGGCATAATAATAACAATAATAAAATGATTAACTATAATTATCTCCCTTCTATAAGGAAGGCTGAATGCTAGTGGAAGGATGAATAAATCACTTGGATGAGGTGATGCCATCCAAGTACAGATGTTTCTATTTTCACTCTTTAATTCAACAGGCTCAGGATTTTAACACTTAGGAATTTAAACACATCCATACATGTGCACACACATGCACTTGCACTAAATACAGCATAGTAGTTTAGAATTTGGGATACATTTTGATAGCCTAAAGACTCAAATTCCCTTATTCGGAAAAGGTAACATCTGGTACCTTAGTTTTCTCACTTGTAAAATGGGAATACAAATGTGGTTTATAGGTTAATTATGGCCAAGCTCTTAGAACAGAGCCTCCTCATCTGTTTAAAAACAGTATTGATAGAAGGTATTTTGATTTTGTTGTTGAATTCTGTTGATAGGACTTGTATACTGCTGATTTCTTTAGGTTTGCATTGCCCGCCATCACGCACTGTTCCTACCCACCTATGCAAAGGGAAATTGACTTTCTAGCCAACAAAATGGTATTTCTTTCCATTTTTACTTTGCACTCGATACATTTAATCAAAATGCTCTGTGTTTACTTTCTCTGAGATTCACTATGTACAGAGATCTGAGTCATTTTTAGCTTATTTTCAAGGCTGAAAATATAGGTGTTACCTGCATAGTCTCTAAAATTTATTTAAGCTTCCTGAAACAATAGCTTTGATCATTCTTCACTTTGGTTGTAAAACACACCCCACTAATCTACCACATCACCCATTCATTTATGTATACTTAACATAAAATGTTTAAATATATGCCTGGTACGACCAAAAGAAAACATTAAAAAAACTAATAAATATCTAAGATTTATTTACAGGTGATTTATTGCATAAAATTATGTCACCTAACTAAGACTTTTAAAATTTCATTACAGGCTTTAAAGTAAAATAAAAATGAGAATTCATTGAACTTTAGAAAATCACACAGTTAAATTATACTATTTAAATCCTTTAAATAGACGAAGGAACAACTGATTTCATTTACTCAGAATATTCTCTTTAAAGGTTTCGAGGCCTTTACTGACCTAGAGCAATAAAAATGTGAACCTGTCCTGAAGGCAGGCAGGGTTGCTCAAATGCTCATAGTTGAAATTTCCAAATGTGTCTATAGAAGTCAAAAGGAAAAGCTACAGACTGATGTTATAGTAAATATCACCACAGGTACGTTTTAATAAGGAAAACTTTCTATTATTCAATATTCCATAAAGAATCATTCCCTAACTTACAGCTGTGTCATAGACAATACCTTTATATTGAGTTTTACTGATATTTATTACTTATTTTATTTAATGACAAGATATTCAGCTGATTGAAAACAATGGTAGGACTTGAGAATCTACTTTAGAGTGTTGTTTCCTTTCTTCTGTGAACACTGAGAACTGGTGGGAATAGTGTCCATCACCTTGACCTAGACCACACCCGGCTGGTTTGGAGGTTATCAAATACTTCTGCTTTGTTTGGGCATTCCATCACCTTCAAGAGTTATTTATTGGGGTAGCACCTGTGGCTCAAGGAGTAGGGTGCTGGCCTCATATGCCAGAGGTGGTGCGTTCAAACCCCAGCCCTACCCCCCTCCAAAAAGGGTTATTTATTGACTCCAATATTGCACTACTATAAACATTGTGCCTTATTTATTAAATGTATTAGGACAGGAAAAAAAAGAAAGCACCATTGAGAGGGATTTATTGCCTAAAGGGTTTTATCATATAACTCAGTTTATAAACACAATTACATAGTATATCTATACTTTTAAATAAGCAAATGGAAATTGCTGTTTATTTATTTTTTTATTTAATTTTTACTGTACTTAAAATTATATAAATTTAAGCATATGTGTTATCAAGCAATACACAAATTACAAGTCACCTAACAGCATTTCATTCCCATGTGTGATATGACACACATCTTCCTAGGGTGGAAGATGTACTTTAGATCAATATCCTTTAGAGGTCATTTTCATGTTAGGAAGGACCTTTATTTGGGGGACAAAGTTAATGATATTGTTGTTCTAGTAACTCTTTAAAAAAATATTTTAGTATTATAAGCTTTAGCCATTCTCATACACACAGGGATGCACACTAAAATTAAGAGATTTAATTCAGACACATATAGGCCTTATAATTGTTGAGAACTCAGGCAAGATGTTTGTTTATTCCCTTGAATTCTCCAGAAGAGGCAGGTAATAAAAGGCCTGGGCCCTGCAGTCTGCACAGAGGCAGACTTGAGGACAACACCGAAACAGCCCCAGAGAAAGAGGCCCTTTCATGCCAAGAGGGTCTGTAGGAATAAGATTTTGTAATTTCCTGTGAACAATGGATTCATTTCTACTTGCTAATAAGTAATACTACGAGGATATTATTACTTCTGCCTGAAGGATGACACTTCTATCATTTAATTTTAACATCAAGGAAGAAAGTAATTAATATCAGGTATTGTAAACAGGGCATATCTGGTCTTTGGTTCACCCAGATACAAGATTGCTTTTTTTTTTTTTCTTTTATTTAGTTCTGAAAAGCAAACACCGAGAATCTAATTTCTTCTGCTACAATTTTACCCTAACGATGCAAAATAACCTCCCTGCCTTGCACACCGCATGTTCAGGGCCATGTACCTCAAATTAAAGCTCTCAGAACACTGGTGTTTCCTGAAAGCTTACCAGCTGTCAAATAGTTTTCAGGTAAAAATGGAGTTAAGCCATGACCCATCTCTGTGATAGGGATGATTAGTTATGATTTATAAGTATATAGTATTTACATTATATTTTTCATGCTTTTATTTATCCCTATGTCAAAATCATGTTCTTTTTGATTTTTAAAACATTTTTAACTACTTCATTTTCTATTTCCAGAAAAGTTGAAAAATAGCATAAAGCTCTCTTATCCCAGTCCCCTAAAATATGTTATGTAGAAAGGTAATGTAAATTTTAAGAAATTTTCAGCTAATAGAAAGCAATGTGCTTTGCCAGTGTCCTCTCATGTAATTTTCACAGTTCTCTTACATGTTAACATTGCTTTGCATATTTTTTCTCTAAATCACAGAGGTTTACCAATGTTTCTAAACCAAATAAGATATAAAAATTAATTTAAAAATAGTCACAACAGAAAGCATTGGCAAGAAGACCTTTGTGAATAGTCATAATAAGCCTTGTTACCATGTTCAGGCAGGATGCAAATTTCACTGGTGGAGAGAAATGTAGCCGATGCTGTGTGTGCTCTGCCAACGTAACCTTGGATCTATTGACCATTTCTGCGTCCTTCATCCTGCCTTCTGGTGGTCAATATCTACATCATGGGCAGTCTCACCCTTGGGTTGGGAGAATATGCTTTGCTTGTAAGCACAGCTGGTTGGAATGGGCCAGGGCTTAATGTCCCTTTGGACACTCAACCAGTGAATGACTTATAGATATGAAACTATCATTACTCCCTTGCCCCCAGGATGGTTTTAAAGCCTAGATTGTATTCCATTTCTGGGATTTTCCCTAAACTTTAGGCTTTAGTCACTCACTGCAAAAGTGGGCCTGGTAACTCTCCCCTGTTCGGAGAGCCATTTCCCTTCACTCCCCTTTATTACTCTCCCTCTCCCTGGCCAGGGTCCCTCACCTGCCATACTAAGAGCACGACAACGGCTTAATCCTCGCAGGGTCTACATTTTGGAAGGAGAGAAGAAAGATCAAGTTAAGGTAATATGTACCATTAAGGATTATTTTACAGGTTATGATGGAGTCCAAGCATTTTCTACTAAGTTAAAATACTTGATTTTCTAGATGTTTGGTCTGATGTATTTATTGCTTTTCCAAACCAGTGAGAATCTCTTTAACTTAATCTGAGTTCCTTTTTTTTTTTAAATATCAATTTTTTTTTGAGAAAGCTCTGCAAAATGGAATCTTAATTACAGTTGTTGACACTTTCTCATAGAAATAAACAGTAAGAAAAGGTTCTAATGGATGCAACATACAAGGTTGGAAGTAGAGTTCACAGCTCATTCCAGAAAACGTGCTGCACCCTTCACTGTGGCATTATCACTGCTGTCACCTTCCCGGTCCTCCCCCAAGGAAGCGATGCACCAATGACAGCACCTCGTCCACCCTGCAAAGCAATTTTGGAAATCTTTTTCTGGAATGGCCATCGGAGCTGTCGTTGTCCCAGGTCTGAGAATTGTTTGTGAGCTCATCCTAGAAAAACCACTGCATACCTCACTGCAGATTATCACTATGGCCGTCAGATGGCCACTGGGAATACTTCAAAGGTGACCAGAGTGAAATTCATTCACTACAGCTTGGTGGCCCTGGTGTCGGTGCCTAGCTTTCCAAAGGGAGTCCTTTCAAGGTGGCCATAGTGATATTCAGCAGTGAGGTATGTCTCACTTTTTCTAGGATGAGTCTGTGAACTTAATAGTCTGAACTGGTATAGTGTTAGTTACTTGTCACCTAACCAGAGATCCACTGGTGAACGTACAAAAATATTATACCCTCCAATGATATGAAACCATCATGACTCCCATTGTTCAGCAATATCATACTTTGTTTGATATTTGTATGATAGAAAATTGTGATGAATCTTTCTTTATGAAGTTCCCTAAAATATTTGTTCTGTCTGGGAGCTGATGCTCATTAAATGGAGATCAAATGTCAAATCTAAGCAAAATAGAGGTAGGGTAGCCATCCAGTGCCCTCAACCATAGCTGTCAAATAATGGTAACAAGAGCTGCAACTATATGGGAATCATAACCCTTCATATTGGAGGGAGCGGCAGGAAGGAATTTTAATATACACGTGTATATTCAATCTCTTGCCCTAACTTGTAAATTCTTTTTCACTTTACTTGGGATTGTTCTTTTGTGAAGAAGCAAACACATCTCACAGAGAGACATTTTTCTTCAACGTTAAATCACCATTAATGGTAGAGGAATTTAATTGTCACTGTAATTCCTAAATGTTAGATCCTTAAACCATGTTTTTGTTACTCTCTTCTTCATCTCAATACACATAATTTTTAGGGTACAAATGTCATGTTTGGTGTAAAAACATTTAAACTGGTTATGCATCCATCTCTGTATCCACCTGTTATCTTTCTGCATCTCTCACCATGCTTGACTTCTCACAATAGCCAAACGCTTTAAAATGGCCAAAAGTAGATTTAAAAGATGCCAAACTTCTTGGCCCTCATGGAATCAGACTATCAGCAGGCAGTACGGACTCAACAGTAATCTGATTAAAATATGTTTTTATGCATTGTCAAAATGGAAAGGATTTTGTAAGGTTTCTTTTTTTTCAGACTCTTTGTTTAATATTCTCTGTCTGTAAACAGGATATATTCTTAGTGGTTGATAAATGAGCTACTGAGCATCTTAAAATTCTGCTGTCATACTCTCCTGAACGGCTATTGCTTAATTTATAGTAACCTGCCATTCCTTATCTAACAGCTTTGCATTCGGTGTTGACTTAATGGACTCCATTTAGCTCAGGAAATTTATGTCTCACATTATCCTGGGTTTTGTTTCCCTGGTAAAACCGGCATCAAAATATCATAAAAGAGAGAGAGAAGAAAGAAAATTCAAGGGGAAAAAATGTACCTGCAGTCCTATAAGAGATTACTAGCTTTATTTTCTATCCCATAATAAATAAAATGGGTAATATTGTCTTAACTTTGGAGGTGACTTTACTATACTTTAAATAATGAAAGGAAAATGATTTATGGTGATGCATTTTATGCTATTACATTTGGACATGTATAAATGATGTACAGAATTTCTATAATGCATCAATTTACTCATGTTATCTAAAAGTACAGTACCTTTCTCTTTTTGGCAGACTATGTACTCCTACTGTATAAAAATTACCTTAAGCTATACTCAGAACAAAATAAGCACGATTTATATTGAAGTATTGGTACACCCTAGAAAATGTATATTTAATTGTATTTAATTCAGTATATCCACCATATAGCTATGCTTTATATAAACATTTAATAAACATCTAGGAAAAAAGGAACCATTATCCATATGAGTTATTTTCGATACATTGATTATTTATTATCCACATATTAATTTGTCATGTTATTCCTATTATTTATTATTCATCATTAGTTTTTTAATTAAAATTTATTTCAAATGGTTATATACTAAAAATTTTTTGAAAGTTCATGTTATTTCTCATATTACTAAAATAAAAATACATGCCAGCATGCAGCACCCATAGCACAGTGGTTATGGCACCAACCACATACACCAAAGCTGACCGGTTCAAACCCAGCCCAGAACAGCTAAACAACAATGACAACTACAACAAAAAAATAGCCCAGCATTGTGGCAGGCACCTGTAGTCTCGGCTACTTGGGAGGCTGAGGCAAGAGAATCACTTAAGCCCAAGAGTTTGAGGTTGCCATGAGCTATGACACTACAGCACTCTATTGAGGGCAACAATAGTGAGACTCTGTCTAAAATAATAATAATAATATATATACATGCC
>CAUYTI010067850.1:0-55286 GCA_963575145.1 Galago senegalensis
CAGGTTTGAATCCAGCCCGGGCCTGCCAAACAACAATAATGGCTGCAACCAAAAAATAGCCGGGCGTTGTGGCGGGTGCCTGTGGTCCCAGCTACTTGGGAGGCTGAGGCAGGAGCCTCGCTTGAGCCCAGGAGTTGGAGGTTGCTGTGAGCAGTGAAGCCATGGCACTCTACCCAGAGGCTCAGCTTGAGGCTCTGTCTCAAAAAAAAAAAAAACAAACAAACAAAAAAAAAAAAAAAGATTAGGCCTGCCTTTAATCAAGAGAGGTAAGTTGACCTGGTAACAAGTTTAGGTTTTAAAAGTTTAAAAATATATAATATTTAAATAGTTTAACATCACTGTCTACAACAAAGGCAAGGAAGCCTGATTATAGAGACAGAATTTGTGAATAGATCCATCACTCACAGAGACTGTAGGGGAATAAATGAACAGGTAAAACACTAACTCCAGGCAAGGAAAGAAGATAAGTTCACTGAATACCCAGGAATGTGCTAACTCCATCTTAAGTTATGTTAGAAAATTGCTACTAAGTGGAGTGAGAAAAAAACTTCATAAAAAAAGGTACTACTTTGAAATACACTGAAAGAAAGGGTTTGCTAAACTTTTAAAATATACTCATCCTCCAAAAACTTCTTTACATGATATAATTTTAGTTTTTTTTTTTTTCTTTTTTTTTGAGACAGAGCCTCAAGCTGTCCCCCTGGGTAGAGTGCCATGGCACTACAGCTCACAGCAATCTCCAGCTCCTGGGCTCAAGCGAGTCTCCTGCCTCCGCCTCCCAAGTAGCTGGGACCACAGGCGCCTGCCACAACACCCGACCACTCTTTGGTTGCATCCGTCATTGTTGTTTGGCGGGTCCGGGCTGGGGATTCGAACCCGCCACCTTAGGTGTACATGGCTGGCGCCCTAGCCGGTTGAGCTATAGACGCCGAGCCGTATAATTTTAGTTTTTAATAAATTTAGATACATTCCAATCCTACTTCTTTAGATACTAAAAGCTTTGGTATGTGTAACCTTTAGATTTATTACATTAGGAACCGTAAATGCAATATTACATTTAGCTACTTACATACAATCTAAAGCCATTCACATATGAGCTTGCCATTTTAAATTTTGATGCTTACTTTGTAATACAAATTCTAGTTTTATTAAATAAAAATGGCTCTGTTTCAATGTTTTGAAGACAGCTATAGTTTAAACCATTTTATTTTAAAATATTAACATGAAATCACAGAAGAATGCAAAATGAAAAGCCCATTTTTTTGAACACTTGGAAATTAAGCTAACCTGACACTAAACAACACGCACATGACTACATTTCAGTATCTAGTTTACTGAAGTACAATTCAAATTACCCATGGTAGTCTAAGGCTAGCCAAAAAGCCACTGAAGTCTATTACCAAATGTACATGAGGAGGTTAGGAACAGTACATTTTTTTTAAGTCACAGAACATACAGAGTGCACCGTCTGGGATATATTATCTCTTCCTGACAGCATCCTTTATCGCTGTACTAGTCCTGACATGTTGGTGCCCATGCCTGCACTCTGTAGAACAATCTCAAGAATGCCAAATAAACACAGCGCCTTCTGTAATTACTTCAGGAGGGAGGAGAGGACTACAGAGAAAAGGTGCAGCACAGAGCGGGGTGCCAGCAGAGAGCCACTATTACTTCAAGGCCTTATACCAAAACCTTGGCTCAGAAAACAGATATATACTAACACAGTCTGTGTAAACAAAAAGAAAAGCATGCTCTACAATGTTTCAAAAGACAAAGACTTTCCAGCTGCCGAGTATTAGTTTGCATTGTTTCTCCCTTTCTAAGAGAGCTCCAGTTGTTTCCCCATTGGGCCTGTCAGACAGAAGACAGCAGACCCTTCTCACCAACCTCCAACATTCCTTGTCCGTAACATTCATTGACTAAATCTGTAATTATCCTATTAATGGAAAACCACCCAGTATGATTGTTGTTTTCCAACAGCATGGCCAGTGTACTGTGTTGATGAAGAAGTGTGCTTTCAAAGTGAGTTGCCAGACACTTTGAGGGCCGAGAGGAAAGTCATCTTGGCACACCTGCAACCCATTCATAATGGCACACCATCGTAACAGAGCACATCAGCGGCAAGGAGCTGGCCAAATTCTTCTGACACTCGGAGATAAGTCTAGACACAGTCTCACAAGTATTTTATGCACTTTTGATAGAATGGCCAAATTAAGATAAAACTTGGACACAAAATGCTTTAATATATACACACATTTGAATCAGGACCAGAATCTCCACCAAGGATCTATACATGGGTTAGTAACAAATTCTGTGTACATTTTTACTTTCCTATGTATTCATGCTGATTATAAATACCTATACCAATATGAAAAATATCTAAGTAACTAAAACGTAAAATTTTAAATACCATTTTAAAATCATTAACATTATGGGGAATCAAAGACTATAAGGCAAGGGTATTTAATTACATAAAGTCTATGCAGCCACTGGACCACATGCAGCATTTGTATGCAAATTTTCCTAGGTAAAGGGTCTCTATAACTTTCATCAGATTCTGAAAGAAATATGCAACAAACAGAACTCTTCCCCAATTCTGGTTGTGGGGGGTGGTGGTGTGTGTTATATAAAAGAACGTCTTTATATAAAACATAACTGTCTATGTAACTGCCTTCTAAGGATACCTGTCCTTTGTTGATGTCAGATTCCTTACCAGCACAAATGTTGCCCTGTCTACTTCAGAAATGTTAAGCACATTAAATTTGTCAATGGAGGATAAAATTCTCTATAGAAAGTAGAAACCTCTATCAAAACATGTCAACATAAAATAATTTGATAATGTTATCATAGTATTTTACTCGTGTCAGCACAGTATGTAAGACATTTAAAATTTCATACAGAGCAAGTCCTATTTAAAAAAAGAATAAGGCTCAGCACCTGTGGCTCAAGCGGCTAAGGCGCCAGCCACATACACCTAAGGTGGCAGGTTCGAATCCAGCCCGGGCCCACCAAACAACAATGACGGCTGCAACCAAAAAATAGCCAGGCATTGTGGCGGGTGTCTGTGGTCCCAGCTACTTGGGAGGCTGAGGCAGAAGATTCGCTTGAGCCCAGGAGTTGGAGGTTGCTGTGAGCTTTGATGCCATAGCACTCTACCCAGGGGGATAGCTTGAGGCTCTGTCTCAAAAAAAAATAAAAATAATTTAAAAAAAAGAACAAAAAAACTCACAAGCTTTGTCTTAAAAGCTTCAATGCCTAGACCGTAGTTCTCTCATTCAGCTGTGGATATTTATGATCTACAGGTTTATATCTGAATATAACATAAATTATGTGCACTTTTTTGATTAATGATGATCACAATGCAATTCTTGAGTCAGAGAATTCCGGGTAGTATCCACTGGAACTTCCATCTGAAATGATAACACTTGGAAACTTCTATACAAACGAGCCGTTCCTATGAAAGAACATGGTCATAGTTTTCCTAAGAACAAATTGCCTTCTGAGAAAAATAATTTATTTTTATTCTGTAAGAAAAAATCAATTATTTTCTCCATTGGTGACGCTTTATAGATGTTAATATTTCTAAAATTATTACCATAGCCTAAAATTACTTGACCCATCTTTGAAACACTGTCAGGTTTCTCCAAGATACAAAAGAAAAGGGGACAACTCTGGGTTTCTTTCAACAAAAACCTTACATGTTTCAGGTTAATTCTCACTTTTATAACTTAAAGGTTTTTCTCTACTGATCTGACTTACTTATATTTGTGAGAACTAATTCATTAAAAATATACCAAACTGCAAAACCTTCCCAGGGTCTGTCTTTTTATCTTTGGTTCCCAGGCCTAAGTGATAAAGGTTATAAACATACATCCCCAAAGGCATATGATCTTCCCCCAAAATCAGGTTAGTCAAAACAAGCTTTTTTTACAATATAATATAAAATACATGTGACTAAACTTAAAAAGTTGTAGGTCCTAACTAAAGAAAAACTCTGAGAGAAATAAAAAATTTTAACAAAAGGAAGAGACCTGTCATACTCCTGGAAAAGAATACTCAATAGTGTCAATATTCCAATCCCCCCCAAGACAATATATTGTTTTCCTGCAGTTCCAATCAAAATCCCAACACTGCAGAACTATCTGGAGTATTTATTATACCTAAAGTTTTCTGGACCTTTTTCTAAACCTGGAATTAAATCTGTGGCATTTAAATGCAGGAATCTGTTCAATAAAGCACCCTAGAGTTTCAGAACGTGGCATTAGCTGTGCTAGCTGCTGATGATCTACCTGAAGGCCATCAACAAAACACTCTGGGGGTTATCTTCTAAAATTCCTCTTAGGAGACTAAGGAGAATATGCACCATGGAAACTGTGGCCCCGGCAGCACCTGAGAGCTCAGTGACAATGCGGACCTCAGGTCCTACCCAGACGGATGGATCAGGAGCTGCACTTTACTAAATCCCAGGTGATTCACATACTTCATTAGAGTTTCAGAAGCACTTAGGGTAAGAACTAAGACTCTTCAAAATTACAATGTTTTTTAAAAATTGATACATCCTAAAACAGGCAGGCCGTTCAAGTAAAGAGGCACTCAAGGTCCTCCTGAACTCCCAACTACATCACCTACATCACCAGCCTCCGGGGCTCCTCATCACAACTCCTCCCCTCAGGGCAGAAATGAAACCACCATCTTTTCTTTATTCTCAGTCACATCTTTCTTTCCCCCATTTTCATTCCTACAGGGAATAGTCAAGTTTAGAATTAACACCTTTTTTTTCCAGAACTGAAAAGACTACATAGCAGAAAACTACTTAATATTACTCTTTCCCCCTCTCCTGCATCTCAGAACTCCTCCTTCCATCAATCCAGTGCCTGAGTATAGACCTCAACCATCATTTTACATCATTCTCACCAACACATCAGGCTCCAAAAACATCACATTTTAGTCAATTCTTATTTATTGCTGCTCAATTCATCTTTTCTTCCCAAATTCAGCACTGGCCAACCCCTCCTTGGGACTCCTTTAAATGGCCTTACAGTTATTAAGTACAAAATATCTTCATCTCTTCCCCCAGGTTCCCCTAAACTGCAGCCCATACTGCAACTCTACAACCCCGTCATCTGCCTTCCCACAATGTCTTCTATGCCCAGTCATCTCATCTAACGGCAATTAACCAACAGCTGAGAGTTCTTCCTATGTCCACTTTTTCAACAAATTTTAGTAAGTATTCTGTGCTAGCCTCGGGAACATTTTTTTGGGGAGGGGGGCTCTCCTGCTCTACCACCTCTCATGACCAAAAGAGTATCTAGTGCAAAGTAGCTACTCAATAAACATTTTTCAATAAATAAACCTAGCCACCCAGGTTAATCAATGAGTGCTGCAGAACTAGCTGTTAAGTGAGCTAACATATAGTCTCTTTATCAGAATCAAGGGCTACTTTTTTTAAGGTCTCAGAGCTCTTCTGCATCTGTTTTCTCTGCATTTCCCACACTTGAGTCATTCTCATCCAGCCTGGAACACATTTAAGTAGGACACTATATGTGAGTTTATTCTCTATTGGACGAGACAGACAAACATTAATATAGCACATGATGATGAATTCTATGGAGAATGTAACTGAAGCACAGGGTTGTAAGGAAATAATTATGTTGGGAACACCCTCAATCCAGTGTTCTCTCTTCACTTAAACAGGACCGGAAATGTCTTTGTTTTAGGAAGACTTTCTTGATGAGAACTAACCACATGAGCCAAGAATTTATCATATCTACACCAGCACGGGCCTACTCAAACTAAACATGCAACCACAGTAGCTTATTTATATACTCCCACTGACACATTAAAAAAATGATCAATAGTAAGCAAACACTCCATAACTATATCTTTAGAATGTATCACCACTTCACTGAACACATGCTTAATCTTTTCCAATTAGCCAAGCATTATGTTCAAGACCAGCCTAAATAAGAGTGAGACTTCCGTTTCTACTCACAAATAAAAAAAATTAGATGGGTGGTGTGGCCAGCACTTGTAGTCCCAGCTACTCAGGATGTTAAGATAGGAGGATCACTTGAACCCAGGAGTTTGAGGTTGCTGTGAGCTAGGATAACACCATAGCACTCTAGGCTAGGCAACAGAGAGAGACTCTGTCTCAAAAAAATAAAATAAAGGAAAAGTTAGTTGTAATATGGAATCTAAAACCACATCACTGAATTTTTTTGCACTGTTAGAATTAAAATCCATTGGTCAATCTTGTGATGTTGTACTTTGTATTTATGCCATTGTGCAGTTAGAAAATAACTGATATTATACAGACCCTCCACTAAAATTAAAAAAAAAAATTACGTTAGTATTATCACCAATTTCCTCAGAAAAGCATTTACAGTAATAGGAAGCTGTCAAGCTCACAATGGCAAACACAAGTGTTGTAAAATTCTAATTTTCTTTTGAAAGTTAGAATTTCTATATTAGTAAACACCTATCAGTTGTTTCCCTTTAAGTGACAGGCTCATTTCATCATTTGAAAAAATGTCTGCCAAATGTTCAAGTCTAAAGAACAGTTTCTCACTGTTTCAAGTAAAAATGGGATTCCAGGGTGGCGCCTGTAGCTCAAGCCGCTAAAGCACCAGCCATATACACCAGAGCTGGTGGGTCCAAATCCAGCCCAGGCCTGCCAAACAATGACAACTACAACCAAAAAAAAAAAAAAATTGCCAGACGTTGCAGCAAGTGCCTGTAGTCCCAGCTACTTGGGAGGTTTAAGCAAGAGAATCACTTAAGCCCAAGAGTTTGAGGATGCTGTGAGCTGTGACACCACAGCACTCTACCAAGGGCTTGAGACTCTGTCTCAAAAAAAAAAAAAAAAAGGGATTTCATGAAAAAAAGCAGACAGTTCAGCACATAACTCAATCATACAAGTGCTTTTCCTCAATTATAACATCTTGGTATGCAGCAAAGTGCTTTTGTGTGTGTGCATTTTCCATTTCTTCACATAAGATTTGTTTTGTTTTGTTTTTTTGAGACAGAGCCTCAAGCTGTCCCCCTGGGTAGAGTGCTGTGGTATCACAGCTTATAGCAACCTCCAACTCCTGGGCTCAAGGGAGTCTCCTGCCTCAGCCTCAGTTCATTCATTACTCCACTTTCTCATAGTCAACAAGGAAATCACAAGTGCATCTTCACTGCAAATTATGGAAATTGTAGTATATCATTAGCATTTTAAAAGAAAGGCTGTTAGTCCAACAATGCCAACCTAGCCTAGAAGGCCCTACCTCTGAGTTCAGCTTCTAATATTTCACCCACCACCCCTCCCAAGCCGCTGGGACCACAGGCGCCCGCCACAACGCCCAACTATTTTTTGGTTGCAGCCCAACTATTTTTTGGTTGCAGCCGTCATTGTTGTTTGGCGGGCCCGGGCTGGATTCGAACCCGCCCCCTTGGGTGTACGTGGCTGGCGCCTTAGCCACTTGAGCCACAGGCGCCGAGCCTTCACATAAGATTATTAAAAAGACATGTACTTATAAAACAACCAATAAGCACATGAAAAGATACTCAAAATCATTATAATCATTAAGAAAATGTACACCAAAACTACAGTTTTATTTTATTAAATAAAATGTAAACAGAGATTTTATATTATAACACATCAAACTCCAAGCTTCATAACCTTGAACTAGAAACAGAGGAAAATAAAAGGTAAGAACTCAGCCGTTTCTATTTTTCCTCTTTCTTCCCTACAGTAGGTCCTAAGTATTGCTATGGTAAATTTAAGTAAAGAAGCTAAAACAATGCAACTTTATGCTACTTAATAGTTCACAAGAAATTCTTCATTTAAGATTAATTTGGGAGAGGCAAGAGCTTAAACTTGTAAAGTTAATTCTGATAGCTTAAACATCTGCAGCAGGTGATTTGACGGGTTCAGAAAAAAGTGAAGCAGGAATTTTTTTTTTGAATTTTTGACCAGGGCTAGGTTTGAACCCACCACCTCCAGTATATGGGGCTGGCGCCCTATTCCTTTGAGCCACAGGCACCGCCCCAGGAAACCTTCAACTCTGAAACTCTGGCACCCACCTCAGACCTTTCAGGCACCCATTAGTACTCCAGCTGCATCCAGGTTATTAAAAGCTCCTCGGTCCCTTAAAGCAAGTCCCCACACCAATCAAAGGCCAATGTTTATATGTGTACAGGAGCCAATTAAAGAGTCCACAGAGGTGGAAGAGTGCTAGTCATGAGGCCTAAATTCTGCCCCACACAATCAACACCAACAGTGGGATGTTGAGTTCATTCATTACTCCACTTTCTCATAGCCAACAAGGAAATCACAAGTGTATCTTCACTACAAATTATGGAAATTGTAGTGAATCATTAGCATTTTAAAAGAAAGGCTGTTAGTCCAACAATGCCAACCTAACCTAGAAGGCCCTACTCTGAGTTCAGCTTCTAATATTTCACCCACCACCCCTCTAACCCTATTTTTAGTCTTCCAAAGAGCAAGTAACGATGGAATTGACCTCACAGTATCCATAATGGCCCACAACAATTTTCTGAAATATCTGCTGCTTTTATTTAAAATAAAGAAAAATAAAATAGCCACTAATCTTGAATCTGTAAACAGGAGTTTTTCATACTAGAAATGTATGAAACATTAATAACAGCCAACTTGGAACAGTATGGATTCATACAGCCCTGACAAATTCACTTCCAACATCCTTTATGTTTGACAAAATATAACACATATTTTTAAAAAATAAAACACATAGATCTGCGATATTTCTAAGTTCCCACTTCAGTAAGGCGAAAAACCATAAAATCTCTAACAGTTACCTTCACTGGGTTAAAAATAAAAACAAGTACCAATTTGGGTTGAGATCCTTAAAATTTCTTCTTTGGAGTGTATAAAAATTTTACCAAAGATTTAGCAATCCAGTTAACTATTCACCAGGATTTAAACTGGGCTGGTTGGACAAGTTAACCATAATATTATGCTAACAAGACTACTGACCTACTCCAATTTCCATTCAGGTCTATTAGAAATACCAAAAAATTTTCTTTAGATCCACATTATTGCATATAACAGTTAACTATCTTTTTTTTTTTTCCTGCAGTTTTTTTGGCTGGGGCTGGGTTTGAACCCACCACCTCCAGCATATGGGGCCAGCGCCCTACCACTTTGAGCCACAGGCACCGCCCTCTAACAGTTAACTATCTTACAAACTTCTGTTACTGATTGTAGAAGACCACCAAAAACCTACACACAAATAAGCATGTACACACACTACTTCTAGAAAAGTAACTCCACATATGCATCGGTTGATAATGAGTTAGCATCATTTTTTTCCTATACCTGTATAAATAGACCATTCACACGTAGTAGGATTCCGTGACAGCCAGTGATACACAATTCCACTTTCCAGAAAAATATTCCTGACAAGATAAAGTAAAATATTGCATTGGTTTTTGTCATTTTAGTTGTGGTATCTCGATTGCAGAAGAGTAAAACCTAAACTAACTATTGACAATCTCACTTAAAAGAGAATACTTTCATATGTATGTTAAAAAGCTGCTGCCAGCCCTAACAACGGCACAACCACCAAGAATTAAGGAAAATAAGTAAACACAGCATTTAGGAAGGGGAAGTGGTGCGCTGGAATCCTCTCCCCTCCAGGAAACCAAAGAAGAACTATAATGACGTCATGATGACCAGCTATAAACAAGACTATATAAAGACTCGGTTTGCTACTCTCTGACCTTTAAACCAGGCTAATTTCCTAATCTACACGCAAACTCACTATCCCTTTACCTAGAAAATAAGTTCCTCCAATATCATACAGACCATTCACAGGGATCCTCAAAGTTACTGCTCAATTGCCTCCTTCCCCCAGCCCCTTAAGGAGATGAGACCCTCTTCTTCCTTAACCCCCACCTCTTAGGCACCAGTCATCCCATAAAGTCTTGGGACTATCCACCATAGAAGATAAACCTACACACAGTGGACCAGTCCCCAGACTGTTTCTTTCCTTAGATCAGTTATCCAGCGCATATGCTTCAGACCTGCCCAGCTGACTCTCTACCCCATGCCAGTGGCTTTCTTTCATGAAGTGATGTGATGGCTCCTGAATTTAAGGGAACTCAGGTTAGAACATTTTGAGATTCATACTTAACAAGAACAATGCAGTACCCATAAAACAAAGATACTCTTACGACACTTGTCATAACAGAAATAAAACATGCTAAGAATCCCAAATCAAACCTGGCAGTTATTTTTCTCCTCTATGGACACAATGCTCCACCACATTATCTCTACCTCCTCTGATTTTAGTTCCTAGAAATGGACAAAACTTGAGAAAGACAGCCAGTCTCCTTCTGAGGACCAACTGGACAGTGGACATGTCGAATATGGCTGCTCTCCAATTGTTTTCTATTAATTTTTAACAGGCTCCCTGATCACTTTTCAATTCCAAACCTCAGTCTCTCACAGAGGCACTTCATACTTTCCATGAATACAGCACTCCAAGAGACAGAGACAAGTACAAGTCATGCTCTTAAAAAAGTTAAATTTTAAAAGAGAAAAAAATTTCACATTAGAATACAACGAAGCTGTGTATGATACGTGCTATACAAGCAATAGTTGCTACATAGAGCAAAGGAAAGATAATTACACTCATTTGTTTGTAGACAGGGTTTTATGAAAAAATAAAGATTGCAAAAAAATCCTGTATTTTAAATATATATTAAAGAACCAATTTTAACAGAGTGGCAGAGGAAAGTGTCTACATTCTAGGCAAAAGTAACAACATGGGAAAGAGTGTTCCCACAGCTATATCAAAATACTACAAACCAGGTGGCTTCTAAACCCTCAGCATCCCAGAGGCCTGGAAGTCCAAGATCAAGATGCTGACATGTTTGAGGTGTGGGGGGGAAGCAGGCCCTCCCCACTGTAACCTCAAATGGCTGAAGGCGCAGGGCTCTCTCTGGGGTCTCTTCAGAAGGGCACTAATCCTATTCATGAGGGCCCTGCTTTTACGACCTAAGCACCTTCCAAAGGCTCCATTTCCTAATACCATCCCCTGGGTAGTCAAGATTCCAACTTCCAACATGAGAACTGGGGAAGGGGATTCACACTCAGACCACAGCAGAAAGTATGTGAGAAGCAAAGGAAATGCCAGATAGATGGAGTAAGGGTGAGAGATTAAAGCTGGAGAGGTTGGTTGGGGGTCACATTGCAGAGGACCTTGAATCCCACAGTTATGAGTCTGTACTTAACTTCATTAGCCAAATAAGAGAGTGACATGGGTAGAAGATCATCTCAGGAAGAATAACCTATAAGGAGAACAAGCAATGGTTTGGCAAGAAAGAACAGTCCGAATGCTAATATAATTCTCTGAGCAGCAGTAAAGACACAAACCAGGGTTGACAGCACTGGAAACAGAAAGTGCCAGATGCCTCACACACACCACAGGTAAACTTCTAACCACGGAGTTCTCTAAGACAGCTCTCATAACTCTTCCCCATATATACTTTCCAAATAAAAACTCAAAAAATAAGAGATTTTATTTCCTGATACCTTCTAAAATTCATACGAGAGCTGTCTGGTAAGTAGCCATGTATGTCTCTATTTTCTCATAATTGCTGGATACTTTCTGGACAGCCCTCATATACCACAAATGAGTCACTTGAAAAATCCAAGACAGTAAAATAAGCAATTAAGGTGCATATCATTGAAACTAAACAGTATTCTGAAAAGCCACGCAATTTTATTTGAGCTCTTATCCCCTGATCTCAAGATATACCACATAAGGCAACTTCTTTTTTTTTTTTTTGAGACAGGAGCCTCAAGCTGTCCCCCTGGCTAAAGTGCTGTGACATCACAGCTCACAGCAACCTCCAACTCCTGGGCTGAAGCGAGTCTCCTGCCTCAACCTCCCAAGCAGTTGGGACCACAGGCGCCAGCCACAACGCCTGGCTATTTTTTGGTTGCAGCCATTATTGTTGTTTGGTGGCCCAGGCTGGATTCAAACCCGCCACCTTGGGTGTACGTGGCTGGCGCCTTAGCCACAGGCGCCGAGCCAAGGCAACTTCTTAAAAAAGACTTTTTTTCTACTTCTCTACCAAGGTTAAGAAAGACAGAAAGACATAAGAGAGGAACAGAGGAAGAGAGGGCTAGAGAGAGGGAGGAAGGGAGGGAGAGGAGGGACAGGGGAAGAGAAAAAGGGAGAGGAGGGAGGGATGAAAAGGAGGAAGAGGCCAGGAGGAGAGGAGGGCAGGAGAGGGAGAAGGGAGAGGAAGAAGGAGAGGAAGGAGGGAGGGAGGAAGACGGGGAAGGGAGGGAAGACTTTTTCTAATGATTAGAAAGTATTTTTCTTTTTTATTTATTTTAGCTATTTCTGTGTCATCCTCATGCAGGGGCCACACTAATCTTCTCTATATTGTTCCAACTTCAGTATATGTGCTGCCAAAGTACCACAAGAAATAATTTTATACTATGGGATAAAAAATAAATAGCTAATCCATTATGAAGTTTGTCAAAGAACTCAAATGTATAAAAGTCAAACACAATCCTTTCATTATGGTCTCAATCCTAAACTGTTCATGGCTATCCCTCCCAGCCCATGCTTCTCTCTTATCAGAAGCAGTGAACATCAGTCATACAGTCAGAACCAGAGGATACTACAATGGAAAAGGCTGTTACAAATTCACTTTTATCCACTTCTATTTTTTCTTAAGAAAACTGAGGTCCAGGCTCGGCGCCTGTGGCTCAAGCGGCTAAGGCGCCAGCCACATACACCTAAGGTAGCGGGTTCGAATCCCCAGCCCGGACCCGCCAAACAACAATGATGGCTGCAACCAAAAAAAAATGGCCAGGCGTTGTGGCGGGCGCCTGTAGTCCCAGCTACTTGGGAGGCTGAGGCAGGAGACTCGCTTGAGCCCAGGAGTTGGAGGTTGCTGTGAGTGTGATGCCACAGCACTCTACCCAGGGGGATAGCTTGAGGCTCCGTCTCAAAAAAAAAAAAAAAAAAGAAAAAAGAAAAAAAGGAAAACTGAGGTCCAAATGTCACAAAGCAACTTAGAGGAAGAATGGGGACTGGCAGCTGGCCTGGCTCTAGGTTTTGCCTCCCTCCCCCACCACCCCCCAATTTTCCTCCAAGAACATACTATTTCAAAGATAATGAAAAATAAAGTTAAAATAAGTAAACCAACACCAATAACCATTTCATATTTTAAAATAATATCTGTTGCAAAATGCCTCTCTAAAGGCTATATCCCAAATTATGCCCTTAATGTTACCAGAACTCTGCAAGACTAGGATAAACCAAAAAAATTCCAAACACAAAGCCTCTCCACGAAAAGGCCCTCCAACCTCTTTACTGCAGAGAGACTTTTAAAACTGTTAGCAGACATGTGCTCACTGACCTCATTTGTAAAGATGATACACACAAAGAATCTCCAAATTAACTAAGTGTCCAACTATTTAAAACAGCTCAGTCATTAACCACTCAACTTCCCAACTCAATACCCTAAAAATAGCAGTCCTGTGGACAGATGATGGTTCACCAGATGCATGCAAAATAAAACCAAAAAATAAACAGTCCCAACTCCTTAGACATGAAACTTTATACCCAGACCACTAGAAAAGTGTGGCCACTTTGAAATCACAGTTTACAACTCTTAATTTTGGCATCCCAAGTCAAGGCTTTAATCATTTTTGATAGCTACCAAACGTGCTCTAATAGATGGATATGGTCTACTTCAAGTTTTGACCCTAAGAAATGGCAGAAAAACAAAGAAAAAAAAACAAAATAACATAGAAGCTCTTGAAGAATACTATAGAAAACCCAGAACCAATGTATAGACACCAATCCCACCTTCTAGTATGTTCTCTAATAAGAACATCAAGGACTTTTTTTCCCTCTTCTGAGGCCCTTCCCCCCACAATGAAAACTACTACCTCTTCTAAGGATCCCCCCCCCATGAAAACTACTAAACAAATACTAATTCATTTTCACAATTTTTTAAATTTTAAATGATCAAAGACTAATGTTAGAATCTTTTCAATTAATTGAAAAATTAATGTTTTGAATCTGCTTATAACCAGCATGATAAGCACAACAGTTAAATACACCTAAAAAGAAATTTATTTGGAATGTCTGTGCAACTTAGCACTTTTATTGGAGATACATGCACAATTTCCACTATGTTTGTTGAAATACTGAAAATTGAGAATAAGTTTAGTAATAAGTTTAGTTTTTTCTTGACTAAAACTGCCACCTCTAGAGAAAATAGAGAAAACTATGTTCTAAGAGTTATCCCTACAATGATAACATAAACAACCCCAAAGTTGTTTTCTAGGGGTTATTTGGGGGGGGGGGGATTCCTCTTTTTTTTTTTTTTTTTTTGAGAGCGTCTTACCCATTGCCCCAGACACTCTGTGAGAATCAGCCTAACTCCCAGCAACCTCAAATCCTGGGTTCAAGCAAACCTACTCCCTTGGCCTCCTGAGTAGCTGGGACTATAGGCACCACCACAATGACTGGCTAGTTTTTCTATTTTTAGTAGAGATGGAGTCTCTCTCTTGCTCAGGCTGGTCTCAAACTCCTAAGCTCAAGGGATCCTCCTGCCTCTGCCTTCCCACTGCTAGGATTACACATGTGAGCTTATTTGCTCAGCTCTATTCAGATCTTTTTTTATATAAACATAAATGTGATACCTAATAAACATTACTATAATTTCAGAATCAGATTCACTGAAAACTTACAACAAATCTAACTCTAAAGTCCCCCGTTTACTGAGGTCGGGATGCCCTGTCAGGCCTGGTCTCACATCACCTTCTTCAGGCTTCACAACAGACATTAAACTCCATGTTTCCGAGGAGCAGACAATGTTTCCTCAAAGTTTACTTCACCAAAACAAATTGCTAGATGTACAGTACAGGACAGGGATTGAGGACAGATAAAGGTAACATAAAACTTCAAGATGACATGAAGCAATACTTTTTAAGCTCAGTCACTGTTGCAGAACAAAGAAAAATATAATTTCAACAAAGTGACTATAAATGGTCATCTGGGTCATTCGTTATTTACTATTTCAAGGGAGCTAAGTGAAATATCTCTTCTACTTTGAACAAAGTAGAAAATTCAGGAAAGTGCCCTCCATTGATGCGTTTTAATATGCAAATTAGGTCTCACATTCCATTGAAGAACATTACCTGCTTAAAAAAAAAAAAAAGAAACATTTCTTTAAAAAGCATTTGAATGTCCATGGTATGCCCAGACAACTTGTGTAATACCAACAGCAATTAAAACAGACAGCCCTGTGGCTCAAAGGAGTAGGGTGCCAGTCCCATATGCTGGAGGTGGCCGGTTCAAACCCAGCCCTGGCCAAAAATTGCAAAAAAAAAAAATACAGAATTCTTTTAGCCTAGAGAATTTTACTATCAGCTGGGGGAGGGGGCAAAAGGAGAGGAACAATTATCAACCACCTTAGTGTTTCCAAGTGCTTACAAAATTGTACCTCAAGACAAAAGATTAAACGTGATAAAAGGAAAAGCAGCAAAAAGCAAATAGCTATAACTGTCCACAGAGCGGGGAAGCCATCAGGACCAGTCGTGATGGAGCAAGAATCACACGTGCAAAAGTAATGCCAGGCAAGGGCACGATTCAGTCAAGGGTGGAACAGACTGCGGCTGGAGCAAAGAGTATTCACCCAGCAAGTAACCAGAGACAAGATTTAGAAGATGGGTTAAGGACAGAGTATGAATAATTGTAAATGCCAGGAGAAAAAATGTAATCCATTAAGATGACTTCTCAGCAACACAAATGTTTATTCCATCCCCTTCCTGAAATACCCTTATGTTTCCACATATCAGATTCTCTTGTTTTTCCTCAAACCCGCTCTAGGCAGCTGCTTCTTTGCCTGCTCTAAATCAGTGGTTCCTGGACCAGCAACATCTGTATAACTGGGGAAAGTGAGGCAGAAATGAACATTCTAGGCCTCACCCAGATCTAATCAAACATTAGGGGTCAGGTTCAGCACCCTGTGCTTTATCATGTCCTCTGAAGAATTCTGGTCCCTACTGTTGGAGACCAATGCACTACAAAGTCCTTCAGTGAGCACCTTTTCATTCCACTCTCCTCCTACATCCATCCTCTCCCAGGGCTTTAAATAACAGCCAAATGTTCAGTGATCAGAAGTATCTATCTTTAAGCCCAAATGCTTCTTTCTAGACCACATACCCAACTCTCTAGTTAACATTTCCTACCAAATATCTCAACTAAACATATCTGGAACTACTGGGTATCTTCCCAACACCTCAAAAAAACCAAAAAAAACAAACAAAAAACAAAAAATCATTCCTTCCCTTATAAATGGTACCTCCATCCAAGAGTTGCATCAGCAAGGTTTCTGCTAAAACATCAAGGCCTTCCTTGATTTCCAAATTTAGACCTTGAGCACTTATTCACTTCATGCCACCTAGGTTAACTACATTAACTTAGTGGTGTTACTATGCTGGTTTAACAATTGTCTTTCACACTGGTCTGTAAGTTCCATAAGGAGAGAGAAGTATCTCCACTATTATTATCCACTACATTAAGTAGCACTTAACCAACAATGCCCAGTACACATAAGGCAGTTTATATATACAGCAGAACTTCTGTAAGTTGACCACCCAAGGGACTGTAACAAACTGGTCAACATATGCAGCGGTCATCATAAGGAACTAGGCCTACTGATACGTACATGTCATGCATGTCTGGTTTACGAGCATTAGGTCAATGTAAGGAGGTGACCACTGTAAGGAGGTGCTCAACTATGGAGCTTCTACTGTGGTTGTGGAGTAGAACATTCTAGGCCTCACCCAGATCTAATCAAACATTAGGGGTCAGGTTCAGCACCTTGTGCTTTAAGAAGAAGAATGTTCTTCTTTGGGGAAAATCAACTTAGAAGTTATGGGGCAGCCACAGATGATTTCTGCAAATGAGATAGCACACTTAAACCCATCATTTTTCCGTTCATTTATATGTCGCAAAACCAGGTATATTTTACAACCTCCCTATAAAAATAACGAGAAAAAATTGCCTAATACTTAGCCTAAATTCACTGACCCTAATTTAAGTAAGCATTTAACTATGAGAGAACCACCCAGCTACTTTTAGTAAACTCCTGCCTCTAACGTCAGACGCTAACCCTCATACGCTTCCGTCACACCACGTTACCACAGTCACGCTGTCATTCCTTTCCAGCCCCCAGAACCTCATGATTAGATTGTATCAACAAGTTCTTGCTGACTCCCCAGTCTCAACATCCTCCTTTAGATCCATTTTGTATCAAGGACCAACTCCTTCCCAGTATCAACCAATATAAAATTCCTCAGACTAGCACCAAAGACAACTTTTTTTTTGAGACAGAGCCTCAAGGTGTCGCATTGGGTAGAGTGCCATGACATCACAGCTCACAGCAACCTCCAACTCCTGGCTCAAGCAATTCTCCTGCCTCCGCCTCCCAAGTACCTGGGACTAAAGGCACCCGCCACAACGCCCGGCTATTTTTTGGTTGCAGCTGTCATTGTTTGGCGGCCCAGGCTGGAATCAAACCCGCCAGCTCAGGTGTATGTGGCTGGTGCCTTAATTGCCTGAGCCATAGGCGTGGAGCCAGCACCAAAGACTTCTCATGGTAAGATGTTTTAATAAAAACTTAGGTTACGTTGAATTAATCCTGTGTGCTTGATAATTTGATACTAGTTTAAGCTAAAATTAACAGGAATCCATCTCATTTCTGCAGCTAAAAATTGGCATTTATTTAGCATAGACTCCTGAAACTAAACCAGCGGTCGCGACCCGCAGGAACTGTACTAAAGGGCTGCAGCATTAGGAAGGTTGAGAACCACTGAACTAAACAGTTTTTGAGAAAAAACATAAAAATGCCTCACCATATCAGTCCTCTACACCTTAAATAGGAACTAAAAATGTACAGATTGTCAGCATTTTCAAAGATTTGAAAAGTACTTGACTAGAAAGTCATTAAGAGACGAAGTATATCTTTCAGGGAAGAAACTACACCAACAATTTAAACACACAATGTAAATTTACTACTGAGAATCTTGGATTTTATAAGTTATAAATATAATACAGTAGAAGCTCTACAACCTGACCACCCCAGGGGCTATCATAAATGGGTCAGCATGTGGAAGTTGACAACCTAAGGAAGCAGACCTACTGTGCTGGTATGTGGTGCAGTCTCATCAATGAAAATTAGGTCAATTCAACTTGAGGTGGTCAACCATGGAAAGACTCGACTCTATATATGTGCAAATACATATTTAACAACATTACTCTCATTATTTGGGGATTCCATATCTCAAAATTCATCTACTTACTAGAATCTGAATCCCCAAAATCACTACTCACGTCACTTTCAGTCATTTGCAAACATATGCACAACGGTGAAAAATTTTAGTTTTCTGGAATTGCACATTCTTGTTTCAGCTTTTACACGGTAACCAAGTGTCCTTTTTAGTCTGGTCAGTGCCTTTTCTTTTTATGCTTTTTACTGATTTTACTCTTGTAAAATAGTCCCCAAGCATGGTGCTGAAGTGCTTTCTAGGGTTACTAACTCTAAGACAACCATGATGTACCTTACAGAGAAAATACTAAGTGTTAGATAATCTTCATTTACGCATAGCTACATGCTGTTGGCCATGATTTCAATGTCTGAATCAACAACATATATTTTAGAAAGTGTCTTCACACAGACATGCATAAAATTATATATTGATCAGTTAACAAAAATGCTGTGAACATTTTTTCCAGAGGCTTGCAGGAACATAACACTTTATTTCCCATAGGAGCAACAGTTCAGTATCTACTATTTCCATGTTCATGGTGACTTTCTGGAACATAACTAATTACATAAAAGAAGACAGAGAGGTACACAAGAACTAATTTATTAGAAAGATACAGCAGAGGTCATTCTCAGTAAGCTAGTGCAGTAGCAAAGCAAAAACACCCTGGGGCCCAGAGTCTCCTGGATCCTGGCACATTTAAACAACACTGAGCCAAAGCAAAAAACATAAGATCTACCACGTTTGTGTTTTGGTCTGTCCTGGTATCAATCACTTTTCCCACTCAATGGCACACCTCTCACCAACCCAATTTGGGTATTCTAAAATCTAAGACCTTTTCATAAGTACTTGCTCCAATCTTAAGACCAGACAGACCTGTCAATTATTGATTAATCATGCTTAAATGTGAGCTAGACTTATGCTTAGACATACTGCCTAAATTGTGGAATAACAAGTGAAAGGGAGAGCGATCTCAAGCACCTGAATGTGCTTCAACATATAATCTAAACTCTGCCAAACTTAAGTGAAAGGGAGAGGGGATATCAAGCACCTGACATAAGAATAAAGCAGCCCAAATCAAAAAGTAAATTGAGTAGGGGGAAGTGTCTGTGGCTCAGTGAGTAGGGCACCGGCCCCATATACGGAGGGTGGTGGGTTTGAACCTGGCCCCGGCCAAACTGCAACAAAAAAAAGAGCCAGGTTTGGGGGAGGTACCTGTAGTCCCAAGCTATTTGGGAGGGTGACACAAGAGAATCAACTAAGCCCAAGAGCTGGAGGTTGCTGTGAGCTGTGACGCCACCGCACTCTACCAAGGGTGACAAAAAAAAAAGTGAGATAAAAGAAATAAAAATAAAGTAAACTGAATATAATTTTAGTTGGCTATGTGCTGGTGAGAGAGGGAATACACAGGGCAAGAAGCCTAGGCCTTGGCCTCCCCTCTATGGAAGACATAAAGCTAGAGTGTAGGATGAGGCAGTTCCATCTTCCCAGGGGGGTTGTTTCTTCAGCCCTTGCTTCCTCCTCCTACTCAGTTACTGATTTTAAGAGAAACGACAAAAGTCACTGGAACACTCAAACAGTGGAGCTTGGAACACTCACAATGACATTAGTGCTTAAAAATTTTTTTGTTGTTCTTTGTTTTTGTGGTTGAATAAGGACTCTGTCTTTGAAACTCATTTTTATTTTCATTTTCCAAAATTACTTTTTATTGAAAATGGCTTGCTTGCTGGTAAAGATATGCTTAGCATGGTGATACAAGTCACAAATTCAAAGTCTACTTGGTAAAATTTTAATATTTTCTATTAAATAAAAGACCCACCTGGGATTTAATGGAAGGAAGTTGAGGGTAACACTACGCAACCTATGCTTTGGTTACTTTAGTAACAATTCAAAGACAAAAGTATGGCTAGTGAGCTAGCCCTGTCTTCTTAAAACCTACCATGCAATCTAAATCAAATGCTTGAAATTAATGAATAAAGAGCTAGAAAAATTTATAGCATAGTAAATCTTTTATTAAGACCATTCACCACATACTCATTCTTTTGAGAAGGTAAGGATCTTCCCTCCTCTTCAAGGTTTGGGTAGGCTCATTTTGGGCAATGTTTTACAGAACAATGACATCCACCTGTGTGTACATAATTTGATTTCTTTCTCTAGAATATTTCACACAAAAATCTTCAGGTTTTTCTCTTGCACTAATTTACTATTGTATATAGCATTAAAAAAAAATACAAATGGAACCTCAGCCTACACTTTTCAAACCACATCAATGTCTTAACTCTCAGAGAACCAAAACTACTGTCTTCGATTTCTTTCAACCTTAGAACTTAAAAGGGCCATTCATTTATCAACAGATTATTTCTTATAATCTTTTAAAAGTATTTATTTCATGATATCATTTTGCAATTAAAAACTCAAAGGTCAATGAAGCATGCAATGCACAAGAGAAAGTATTTTGTACAAGCCAATTACACCAGAAATACAAAACTAAAGATTTTTTTTTTAATGGAGTGAACATTTTTGCAAGTAGACTACTACCTGCTGTTCTAACCTGTTACAGATAATAAAGGATCAACCACATAACTCCACAAGTGGAAGTTACCAGCTTTCATACCACCTGGTAAAGTGCTAAAGAAACTTGCTGGAAGGGCCTGAATAGCAGCACCTCGTCCCATAGAGAAGAATCTAAACTACAAAGCTAACTGGGCTTCAAAGGTTTCCGTGCTTCCCCAAAGCAACCTACTAACTGAATGTGAGGCAGAGTATCACCTCCAGCACACACAGACATAGTGTTTTTCAACTGATAACTTGAGCAGAAGCGAACCCAAACTCGACACCGGCACGGGACCCTGCAGCGCAGGGGGAGGCTCGGCGCAGAGGCCACCGCATGACGCCCGCCTGAGCCCCAACCGGCAGAGCCGAGCTTCAGTCCTGCCACATCTGACCCTCCACTGAATCACTGGCTCAGTCATGTCACCACACACTTGCTAGCACGTCTTCTGTTTATTTCCTTGTGTCAAGAAAATGACTTAAACTCCTAATGCGAAAACTGTGCCCGGGTCAGAGTTGCCAGAAAAGCCGGCTCCGGAGCCAGAGCCCGGGCCGGCCCACCAGTGGCGGCAGAACAGGGTAGAAAAGCCGAGAGGGCGAGCACCTGGGGCGGCCGCCGCCACACCCCAGCCCTCCCTTACCTGACTGCCCGAGCCTTCCCGGGCGCCCGCACCCGTACCTTCGGCCAGCGACTCCTCCAGGGTGACCTGGTAGCGGCCGACCGCGAACACCCGGACCCCCACGGATGAGCCGCCGGAGCCAGAGCCCGCGCCGACCCCGCCGGCCCCGCCACCCGCCGGTCCGCCGCCGCTGCCGCCCTCAGATCTGGGCATCCGCGAGAACTTCTTCATGGTCCCGCCGGCGCGCTGGAGGGCGCGGGGAGCGCGCAAGGGCGAGGCAGAGAGCGAGTCCCCGGCCGGGCGCCGGGCGTCAGCGAGGGTTCTGCGCCCCTCGCCCGTCCGAGCGTCGGTGCGCACCGCAGCCCGCCGCGCCTCACATTCCGCGCGCCCCGAGCGCGCAGCCCCGAGCCCGCCGCCCGCTCCGCTGCAGCTGCCCGGCTCCCGCAGAGGGCGGCGGGAGGGCGGGGCCGGGGCGGGGCTCCAGGGGGCGGGCCCGAGAGCGGGGGCGACGCCGCAGCCTCCGCCAGTGCCCGGAGCGCCCGCCGCCTCGCCGAGCGCTGGGAGCGCGAGTCCGGGCGCAGGGCGGGTGTGGGGAGGGAGGCGGGGCGGCTGGCCCTCCGGGGAGCGGACTGGACCTCTGGGGCGCGAACCCTCAGGACCGCTGGCCGCCGCGCCGCAGCCCCGGCCCGACCCGCGCCGCCCGCCACTCGCCGCCGTTGGCGGTGCGGCGCCGCTGAACCGCTGACTGAGGCCGGGCGCCGCGCGCAGGCGCGCTCCCAGCGCCGCCGGAAGTGACGGTGCCGGCTCTTGTCACGTGGGGGAGCGGGGGCGGGGAGCGTGGGGGTTGGGGGTGAGAACCAAGTCTGGGGTCCCGTGTTCCGGGGTCGCCCCAGGAGGGTTCTGGTCCAGCCTGTGGGGCCTGGCTTCGAGCAGTGAGGTAGCCTGGGCAGTGGTTCCCACGCGGCCGGGTCTGTCATCTCGGTTGGGAGTCGCTGTGTCTCTCCGGGGACTTAAAATGCCAACAACTTTGCCGGTACTGAGGAACTTCTCGGTTTGTTAGCCAGTTTCCAGACCTGCTCCCCTAGAACCTCCTTCCGCCCTCCCGGCCCGAGCGGGGGACGTAGGAGCGGTGCGGAGCTGTGGAAGACGCGGTGTCGCCGCCGCAGCCGACGGGCGCGCTCTGCAGTTGGTAAACGACTTAGGCGTGCTCTGACAATCTCACGGGTGCTGCACCGGCCGTGTGGAAGCCAGATCAGGTGTTGAGGCCGTATTACAGACCGTCCATCACCTTTAGCTTTCAGAGGTTTACGGAATTGCCCAAGGTCACGCCGCTGGCTCTTGGTAGCAGGGACTATCCTTTGGTTCTTCTGTGGTTTTGACTATTCTAATAAAGTAGAGCAGACTTAAGGCTGCTTGGAAGCAAAAGCATTGGAGTCTCCCTCTCCTCTCTTAACAAAGAGAAATGTCCTCTTAAAAAAAAAAAAACAAAAATTGCGTCACTTTCATAACCTGCCGGAGTCTCAGAGTCGTAGGAAATGGTAAATTGTAAAGAACAGCCAAGTCTCAGCTCCAGCCTACTTTTCCACATATGAAGACAGGCCCGCTGTGCCCAGAGCTTCCAGTTTCTTAAGAGAAGCAAAAACATCTGATTTAATGCATTTCTCAAAAGTATAAAATACAAGCCAAATAAACCATCTGCGGGACTCCAGTCACCTTCTGGGAAAGTAGATGAATGTGGTTCTATCCCCACCCCTAGTTACGCTTTTTAGTGAGATACAAGCAGAAACGTTAGAAAACACACTTAGCCAAAAGGCTTACGGCTTAAACGCCTTCCTTCCTTCTTTGCTACTTGAAGAGAGGCTGTTTCTGCCAACCCTGAAACAGTGCTCCGGATTTGGGCATTTCTGCTGCATAACCCACTAAGCTAATAATCTTCATCCAGAGTCCTGACCTTTAGACATTCCAACGCACGTGAGATACTGTGTCAGATGATGGCCGTGGTGTGGCAGTAGGGATTTCTATTAGAAACAGACTGACCATTTTCCTTAGTCTGGGGGTTCGCTGTAGAGTTTCATTCCCACATTTGAATTGCCCTTTTCAAGCAGAATATAGAAATTTAGTCATTTCATGCAATTCAAAACTGAAATCAGCCTAACATTCAAAGTTGGTACCTAATACACGTACAACTTCACCTGATCACAGCACGAGAATAAAGTCTTCTGTACTCAGTTTGAAATTAAACCTAGCACAAATGCTGTGATAAAAAGTAAAGAACCCTCAGCTTTTCCCTTAAAGGAAGTCTTTTACAGCTTCTTTTTGGCATATCCCAGTGATCTTGCTCTAGGGGCCATGATTGCCTAAAATACGGGTTCCCTGCACACAAGCACTGAAATGCCCTGACAGTGGATCTGGTAACAAAAAAGACCAATTGCTAATGGGAGGGTAGTACTGACAGCGAAGAGAGGATTCATGTCCTGGATGGGACAGGGCTGGGTGGCTAAATATTTCATCTTGGTACTCAGAAGGGCATGCAATTTATAATTTATGAATTATTTATTTCTCAGATTTTTCATTTAATATTTTTGAACCATCATTGACCTCAGGCGACTGAAACCTAACAAAAAACAAAACCTAAGATAAGGGGACCTTCTGTATTACTAACAAGAATGCCAAATGTTGACAAGCACTTTTACTGCAAAAAGATGTTGCTGTCCCTTGTCAAATTGTACTCTTCTAACAAACTTGAGAGTTAAAAATGTATATCCCTAAACCAATTTGTAAGTAGAAATTGAGATACTACAGATTGTAACCAGTAGAAAAACTATATTGAGAATTCTAGTCTTTCATATTTTTTTCAGAAAAATTTACAGGCATATGTGAGTATTAATTTTCAATCTTAACATAAAATGAATTTACTGGTTTCTAGGAGATTATTCATTTTAAAAACTTTCATTTTAATGAATCATATTATTCTTAGATGTAATAAAATACCTGGATTGTTCTTGTGTTAAAAACCTCTGTAATAGGGGTGGCGCCCGTGGCTCAGTGAGTAGGGCACGGAGAGTGGCAGGTTGGAACTCGGCCCTGGCCAAACTGCAATGAAAAAATAGCCAGGCGTTGTGGCGGGAACCTGTAATCCCAGTTACTTGGGAGACTGAGATAAGAGAATCGCCTAAGCCCAACAGCTGGAGTTTGCTGTGAGCTGTGACACCATGGCACCCTACCAAGGACAACAAAATGAGACTCTGTCTCAAAAAAACAAACTTCTGTAACACACTAGGTAATCCTTACAACAAACTAAAAATTCTGATACTTGGTCTGAAAGTTAAAGAGATACAAACACAAAAGTCAAATCCATGCCCCAAACCAAACTTCTGTATCAACACAAAATATTTAACACAGTATATTTTGTTAGTGTCAGGTTACTAAAATACACATTTACAATTCATAAAAGAGTCCATGTATTTTTGTCCTGTAACATTTTTTGAGTCAACATAGCAGGATATTCTCTAAGTGCATATCTTTTTTTCCAAACATTGTGTTTGTGTGTATGTGTGGTTAGAGCTCTACTGGTCTTCCCTAGGATATACTGGGATTACTGAACTGATTTGCATCGTAAGACATACTATTCAGATTTGAAGGCAAAACCAGTTACCAGTGGTTTAAAAGCAGAAATGTTGGTGAATATAAAGATACAGGATTTGCTGCTGATGTTGAAAAGGAAATATTTTCAATCTCCATATCCAGGAACGTCCTCACTTTGTATATTTGTATATCTGTCCTCCATGCAGAGGACAGTTCCAGGCATTGTATGGGCAGAGAAATAGCCTCTGTTTCCCTTACTTCCAGTCCAGATTCGAAGTTCTATAACAAGTTCTGTCTTTTTCTTGTTGGCAAAAGTATTTTTTGCAGATGCCTTCATCCCTTTCTTTGTGTATTCCTACAACAGCCTCCCGTAGTAGTGACCAGAGGTGAACTGAGATGAGCCCAGGATAGAAGCTGAGTAGCTGAATCTTTCAGCATGCTCTTTCAGCCTTTGTTTAATACTTCCACACTGGACATTGTTCAGATCATCAGAGATGATGAGGAATGTCGTATGCAGTGTACCAGTGTATTGTTTTGTTTTGTTTTGTTTTGTTTTGTTTTTTGAGACAGGAGCCTCAAGCTGTCCCCCTGGGTAGAGTGTCGTGGCATCTCAGCTCACAGCAACCTCCAACTCCTGGGCTCAAGCGAGTCTCCTGCCTCAGCCTCCCAAGTAGCTGGGACTACAGGCACCCGCCACAACGCCCAGCCATTTTTTTTGGTTGCAGCCGTCATTGTTGTTTGGCGGGCCCAGGCTGGATTCGAACCCACCACCTTGGGTGTACGTGGCTGGTGCCTTAGCCACTTGAGCCACAGGCACCGAGCCTCCAAGGCCTTCTTGATGAGCTTTGCAACATCATTACACCAAGATAAACATGGTAGAGGCACAAAGGAGCCTGAATACACTATATGTGTGTATAGATACATGCGGTATATTTTTATTGGCACTCATTTAATCTTCATAGCAACCCTAAAGCCTTTATTACTAGTTCTTTTCAGAGACACAGAACCTGAAGTCCAAAATGGTGCTGCAGCATGACCTAGGTCACTCACCAGTCAGTGGCAGGGATGGGATTTGAACTCAGAGCAAACTGATCTTAAACTCCATATCCTTGTTGCCAGAATAGCCCAGGGGTCCACCGGAGAGACAGGGTAACTTCCCGAGGGCACCCTAAACCCTGTATGAACTTCCACTGCTTTGGGGCAAGTGACCTATGCAGTTTATGAAGTGGGGGAGGCCAGGCCAGGAGGTCAGGCATGAGGGAGTCAGTCCTGGACTGGCCACTGGCAGGGCTGAGGGCAAGGAAGATATCAGAGCAGGCAGAAAAGCAGGCGGCCCTGAGTGTGGGTTGGGAAGGTTCATACTCCTGAGCTTGGTGGCTGGAGGAGGCTGCTCCTCCTCAAAGACTGGGCCTGCCAGAAACACAGGGTTTCAGCCCCAGAAGGGGTCATCGAGAGGCACCTTGGCCACTGTCTGCAGTATGTGTGGTGCCCTCCACCCCAGCAACAAAGACCATTGCTCACCACAGAAACAACACCAGTCTTCCTCTGTGTGAGCTTGGCTTTTCTTGGGAGATTGAGGGCTTTGAGTCTCAGGGCTGCCGTTTATTTGGGTGTTTCTCCTTTTCATCCTCACCCTTTCAAGAAACAGAGGCCTGCATCATGCTGGCTCTGGCTGCCAAGGCCCCCGCTCTGCTCGGAGCGTGAGCAGCCTTGGCCACTCCCGAGCTGAAAGGCCTGCATTCAGAGGCCAGGCTTCCCAAGGACAAATGGGGCTGGGTGCCGCCAGCCTTCTCAGCAGCAACCAGAAATTCAATGAGAAGTTTCAGGGAAAATGCATCTTTTTTCCACCAAATCGTTGAGAGCGAGGTTTTATGTCATAGGTCGTGAAGAGAGAGGCTTTTGTGGGCTGGCGTTGCTGTGTCTCTGCCTCTGGGTGAGGTCATAACACAGGGGAAAACTGCTTGTGGCCTGACGACAGGCAACAGAGCGGGGAAAGATCTTTCCCGAGACGCGTGGCCGTACTTCTAGGACCCGTCTAAAGACTTCACACGGAAACTGAGTTAACCTTGGTATGTCTCTGAGAGGGACATGTCCAGAAAGGGCTTTTTCCTTCCAACAGGGACTTTTCAGAAAAAGAAAAAAAAATCCACCATGCTCATATTTCTCTACCCCAGGGGGTCTCTCCTGGAATCTGAGAGGCCATTTAGTGTCAAATCCCAGCCACAGTGAGTGTCACATAATGGGGATACTGTTAGGCCATTGCCCACGTGAGGCTGGGTACCCACAATGGCTGGCAAAGCACTCCTTCTCCAGAACGGGGCTCCCATCTCTTTGCTTTGGCAGAAGTTGATCTCAGGACTGCCTGAAACCAGAAACTCCAAAAGAAGTGCTTTTTGGTGACTCTTCCGAAAAGGAGTCACAGGGAGATCTGTCATCTTGGTACTCGGTCAAGTCAAGTCAGCCTTCACTAAAATAAAAAGCGAGTTTGTCTGCACTGGGCTGTGATTTTCTGCTGATGAAGCCATCTGTCCCCCCAGAGAAGTTCTGAGAAGGTGGCACTTTTTTCACATTGTGCCTCTGGCTGCTGCCTCAGGCTTGTCTTTGCAGAACTCTGCTCTCAGGAAGGAGACCCATGCACCTTATGTGGGAGGGCCTCAGGGCACACTCAGGCTGTTTCTGGTCAGGCGTCAGGGAGGGAACGTGTCTGTGCAGCCGCTGAGCCAGCTCTTAGGTCCAGGACTTTCCATTTTGGTTATCGACATATTTCTGTTTGTATGTCTGGGACTGGAGCTGACCACACTGCTAAGTTTTCACTTGTGTGACTTTTAGTAGGAAAGAAAATGAACCCTGGTTTCCACAAAGACATTGTTAAAAGCACATAAAATCACATGCAGGCCTCTCCATCAAGTAGCAGCTCGCCCTTGACTGCCCGTGGGAACTGCGTTCAGCCTGTGCTTTATAACTAGGTGGACTGCCATCTGTCATACTCAGAGGGGACATGGGGTGACATTGTCTGCACCACTCATCATCTCAGGCTTAGACCTGGAGCCTGGAGACTTACTTAAATGCAGAAGTGGGGGGCGGGAACTCTGGATGCTCTTCAGCTACTGATATAATAGACAAGAAGAACCATGTGTGTTTAGCAAGAAGGAGATGCCGGCCCAGTGTATTCATTCATTCAGGTGCTTACGGCACGCTTCCCAGGCTGGGCACTGCCCACGGTGCTCGGGTACATCAGAGGGTGCGACACACGTCCCTGTGATCCCCGCCCTGGTGGCATGACAGTCAGGTGGAGGAAGTAATCAAGAACGTGAATGAATGATTGACTAAGCCGGGTGAGAAGTCGGAGAATAGAAGGAGAGCAGGGGAAGGAGAAGAAGGGAGAGGAGGGGTGGGGGGGCAGGCACCATGGTTCTAGGTCTGAGTTTGCCTGGCACACAACAATGATGCCCCCCGGTCATAATGATGCTGACCCCGCCTGGGCCATCCCCGTGCCAGGCCCTGCGCTGGTGTTTCCTTGGCCCTCCCATACACTCTGCAAGGCTGCCCCAGTTTTCAGATCTCCAAGGCAGGATTCCAGGCTCAGCTCTTGGCCTTGGCACCCCCATCTTCATTCTTTGTCTTTGGAGCAGAACTTGCTCCAAAAATGCTGGTTTTAATTTAAATCTTACATTAGAACCCTAGAGCCTACAGAAGACATTTGTTAAACTCCTTAGTATGTGGGCCCAGGCTGTCCTCTGGATTTGGGTGTCAGTGTGTATGTGGGGGAATATGTGAGTATCAGAATGCAAACATACGGGGGACACAGGGGTGGGGTGGGGGGGACAGCCGGCGTCCTGCGGCTCTGACTCCATGCCCTGCTGGGGGTCTCCGGAAGACACCAGCTTATTTACAGCCTGGCCAGTGCTGTTTATGGCTCTTTAAACCTCAGTAAGAAAGCAGTTCAGGCTGGGGCTGGGTGGCTTTCTGTTTCTGTCACTTGCTGTTTCACCTGTGAAAGGCCCACAGGGTTGGGTGGGACATCCAAAGTCCTCTCAGCCAGGCTTCTGCCCCAAGAAGCTCTGTGTCCCTTCTCAGGTCACTCTGACAAGGCACCGTCTGCAAACCAGGCCTGGTTTCTTATTAGAGTGACAGAAAGATCCCACGATCACCCACGCCTATTGGGGAGAGGGCATTTGTGCCTTGTGTAACTTTTGCATGGTCACTCTGTCCCCGGAGGAAGAAAATGTAACAAGGGTCAATAGTAACTCTACCCACGGACAAAATTTGGGCTTGAATTTGGGCTTCTGAATGGTTACGAGATAGCTTTTGGATAGACTACAGACTAAAGGTAGAAAAATTGTGCAGAAAGACTTGAGGCAGAGAGTTCTGGTGCACTAAGCTGATATCAAGTCAGAACTTGAGATGACACTTCAAGACGAAATTTCATGTTCCTGGAAGTTGGTGGGTTTTTGTTTGTTGTTCAAATTTGTCATCATCAATTCCACTTTCTGTTCTGTTCCTGCTAAGGTGAGCCACCCTCCTACACCCTCACACGCTCGTTCTTCCCCACACCTGTTCTCCTGTTTCATTACTGCGTGCCCCACACTTCTTTCCATTGCCTGGAACCCCAAGTCCAGGCAGACCTGAGCTGCTATCAACAACCTTGAACGTGCCCCAGCTCTCCCGCCTAAACTTTTACATCAGCGGTTCTCAACCTGTGGGTCGCAGGAACTGCAGTAAAGGGCTGCAGCATTAGGAAGGTTGAGAACCACTGTTTTACATCCCTTTAGTAGCTCAGTTCCACCTGTGGTTGTCCTTAGATGTCACCTTGGCACCGCACCACCTGTCTTGTTCCTGCCACCTCTGTTCACTGTCCTGCCTCCAGAGAGGTCTCACTTAAGTCACACAGCCCCCAGGAGAGCCTTTCCTGCCCCAATTCCACTCCCCTGTCCCTGCCGCACCTGCAGTGGCCCCGAATGTCTCCTCACCATCTTATCTGCTTGTATTATTTACATGCAGGACAGGGAACCCTTCCCTATCACTTCATATCCACTCCACAGCCAAGCACACAGAGCAGTGTCCACGCTAGGCCCAGGTAAGCTACTGGAAACCTAGCCAGCACCTCTTCCTGCCCCAAGAAAAGCTTTTGCCGAATCTCCCCTTTCCTTTGGTGATGCTGGCACTCACATGTCTGCATCCTCAGCAAGGCAGCTCTGACAGTGCCCACCAGAGCCCTCGACCTCATTCCAAGCTTGTGCACACGTGGGTCTTTTTCGTTTGCGCGGCTTGTTTTTTTAAGCCAGAAGAGGAATCTATTTACAGGAGGAATTGTGAAAGGAAAAAAATCAAAAATAAAAGCAGATGACTTAAAGGCATTGAGCTTGGTCTCTCTCTTCTGTCCTGGCTCTACCCCTCCTCCCAGCCACACCCCCCTCACTTTCTGTTTTGCTTTTCATGCCGATTGCTAAAGACTGTAATTTAAAAACTGAACAGACTTTTCCAGAGGCATGAGGAACGTGCATGTGCACGTGGGTTTTTCCAACAGAAAACTGTCCTTGTCTGTTGGTTCTTCTTACCCAGAACCAGCAAGACCAGGCAATAGGAAGAGTCCATCCGTCTCCCCAGGTCTTCTTCTAATTTGTCTGAGGGGCTCAGAAGGGGTGGCAGGGAACGGTTTGTGTTTCACACTGTCAGCCTGTTGTTTGATGAGGTTTGCGCTCCATTTGTTGGGATGGTTTTTATGGTTTCTTTGTTGTTCATGGAAAGACTTTGAAAGTCATAATTCTGTATCCTTAAGCTGGTCTGCTGTTCCTGCCCTCTGTCTCCTTGGAACTCACACCACTGGAGAGGAAATGAGGGAAGTTTCCAGCCAGTCAGTTGAGCAATCTCTGAACGTGGTTATGGAGTCAGGTGGAATCTTTCCGCAATGGGGTTGGGGGCACAGAATTTTAAGTTTGGTGGAGTATTCTCCAACATAATCCAGAAGCAGGTCTGGTGTCACGTCCACACAGGAGGTGTGTCTCCATCCACTGGTTTCTACCACATACATCACTGGCCTGGTCCCTCTCTCTGTGGTCATTGGGCCCAGCCCTGCTCACTCAGCAGCAAAGTCTGAGAGACCCAAGAGAGCTCAGTGCTCTGAAACAGCTTCCCCACTCGGCATGCTGGACAGGGGCTGGAGTCAGCCCCCCAGGGAGGATTTTTCCACACAACTGGGGACATTTTTTTCTTTTCCAACTTCATGTTAGTTTTATGTGTAGAAAGCTTTATAAAATGCTCTGTGTATATTGTCTCATTTAATCATTACCACAACCCCATAAGGTACATGATTCACATAAAGTTTTATTTTCATATTAAAGAAAAACTGAGGATCAGAAGAGTCTTAGGTTTCTTCCAAAGTCTCACAACAAATAATGACAGAGACAGGACTTGAACCAATCCTTGTACTTCAAATTCAGGCTCTTCCCATCACCCCAGCTCCCAAGTAAGACTGGAACCTCTCAGAATCAGTGTTACTGTTCTGTCCGCCACCCCAGCCCTACTACAGGGGAAGACTACACTCCCAGAATCTTGCGATGCTTAAAAAGTTTCTGCTGAAGTAAATTCACTAATTTTTTTTGTTTGGAAAGAATAATTTTTTAATCCAGATTTATAGATAATGTTCATAATGTACATGTTGTTTTAAAATATATATACATTGTGAAATGACTAAAGTGAGCTAATCAACATAAGTATTATGTCACACACTGAATATTTTTCTGGTGAGAACACTTAAAATATATTCTCATAGCAATTTTCAAGAATACAGTACATTGTTATTAGCTATAGTCATCAAGTTGCAATCTCTTGGACCTATTTCTCCCCTATAACTGAAATTTCACATCCTTTGACCACCATCTCCCCAAACCCTCTCCCCCCAGCCCCTGATAACCAGTCTTTATTTCTGTGAATTCAACTTTTAACGCTGTACTTGTAAATGAGATTATGTAGTATTTCCCTGTTTTGTTTTCTTGAGGTTTGTATTTATTTTTTTTAGAGTTTTTCAAACTTCAGAATATTAGGGGGCATACATATTTTTTAATATGCTTTGTTTTTGTATGAGTTGAATAAAAGTTATACACCTAAGTGTGCCCTTCACCAGAATAGTATGGTGTGAATTTACTCATCCCGTCCTTCCCACTCCCCCAGCTTGATTTTCACTGACATTTGTTTCCATAAATGCCCTTACATATCCATCAATTAGTTCCGATTTGGTATTGACTACATGTCTTTGTTCCTCCATTCTTGGAATGTTTCACTTAGAAGAATGGCTTCCAGTTCCCTCCATGTTGTCCAAAAAGATACTGGATCACCTTTTTTTTTTTATGGCTGAGTAGTAGTCCATAGTATGCGTATACCACATTTTATTAATCCATTCATGTATTGGTGGGCTCTTGGATTATTTCCACATCTTTGTGGTTGTGAATTGCGCCGCTATAAACATTTAAGTGCAGGTGTCCTTTTTATAAAATGCCCTTTTTCCTTTGGGCGCATACCCAGCAGTGGGATTACTGGGGTCAAAGAGTAGGTCTATTTTCAGTTCTTTGAGATGTCTCCATAGAATTTTCCATAGAGGTTGCACTAGTTAACAGTCCCACCAACACTGTATAAGAATTCCTTTTTCTTCTCATCCACACCAGCATCTGTTGTTTGGGGAGTTTTTATCCTAGCCATTCTCACTGGAGTTGGGTGATATTGTGGTTTTTATTTGCATTTCCCTAATGATTAGAGATGTTGAGTGTTTTTTTCATGAGTTGGTTATTCATCTTCATTTGAAAAATTTCTGTTCATGTCTTTTGCCCACTTTTTAATGGGGTTGTTTGGTTGTTTCTCGCTGATTTGCTTGAGTACTTTGCAGATTCTGGGTATCAACCCTTTATCAGAAGTATAGCATGTGACTATTTTCTCCTGTTCTACAGGTTGTCTATTTGCTCTTTTGTCCTCAGCTTTGCAGAAACTTTTTCATTTTATCAGGTCCCATTTACTTATTTTTGTCATTACTATGATTGCTTTGGGCATTTTCTTCCTGAATTCTTTGCCAGGCCAAAATTTTCTTTTAGGATTCTTACAGTTTCCTGCCTTAGATATAAGTTTTTTATCCTTCGTGAGTTAATTTTTCTGAGTGGTGAAAGGTGCAGACCCTGTTATAGTCTTTTACATGTGGCTATCCAGTTTTCCCAGCCCCGTTGAAAGGGATTTCATCTTTGGCTTCTCTGTTCTGATCTATAAGTCTGTGTCTCTGGTGCCAGTACCATGCTATTTTGGTTACTATAGCCTTGTAGGATAGCTTAAAGTCTGCTAAAGTGATGCCTCCCACTTTGTTCTTATTATGTAAAGTTGCCTTGCCTATCGGGGTCTTTTGTGGTTCTATATGAAGCATAGAACTAATTTTTTAGATCTGCAAAAAATGATACTGGTATTTTAATGGGAACTGCAATGAATCTGTAAATCACTTTGGGTAGTATTGCTATTTTAACAATGTTGATTCTGCCGACTCATGAACTTGGTATATTTTTCCATCTGTTTACATCTCCTCTGCAATTTCTCAGTGTTTCATAGTTCTCCCTGTAGAGGTCTTTTACCTCCTTTGTTAAGTATATTCCTAGGTATTGTTTATTATTGCTGATGAGAAAGAAATTATGACATCTTTTGTTTGACACAACCATTGTTGACATATATGAAAGCTACAGATTTCTGTACATGTATTTTGTAGCCTGAGAATTTACTAATTTTATTTATCAATTTCAGTAGTCTTTTAGTTGAATCTTTGGGGTTCTCTAGATGTAAGATCAGATCATCAGTAAAGACGATAACTTGACCTCTTTTTTCCCTATTTGAATACCCTTGATTTCCTTCTCTTGCCTGACTGCTCTGGCTAGGGCTTCAACACTACATTGCAGTGAAGTGGTGACAGTGGGCAACCTTGTCCAGTTTCTGTTCTAAACAGGAATGCTTTCAATTTTTCCCCATTCAATATGATGTTGGCTGTGGATGTGTTGTATATGGTCTTTATAATTTAGAGGTGAGTCCCATCTATGCCTATTTTCTTAAACATTACTATCATAAAAGGGTGCTAAATTTTGTCAAGTGTTTATTCTGTATCTATTAAAGGGATCCTATGGTCCTTGTTTTTTGCTGAAGTAAAACTAATCTTTCCTGATCACTTAAGAGAAAATCCTCACGCAATCTTTCTTAAAGCAGACAGTGCTAACATATCCCTAACTTGTTGTTTCTTGCTAGATCCTTCCTATGACTCAGTAAGGAGAGGAGGATGGAGCAATAACATGAATTCTGGCCTCAACAAAAGTAAGTAACTAGCATCCCAGTCTTTGAGGGGAAACATTTTCTGAGGACTGGGGTAGAGAACAGGGTCACAAGACAAAGGGGTACAGAAGCAAGCATCTACTTCCCCACTTTCTGAGTAGATATCAAAACTAATTGTCATTTGAGGACCTGTCCATGATACCTGTTCCTTGAAAGATGACATGGGATTTTCATTTAGACTTCTGAGTTTTGTCTCATATCACCTGGTTTAGAGATTTGAAGTTTGCAGGCTTCTTGGAAGAAGGTTCTGGATGAATGAAAGATTGCTGGATTGGAGTCAGCACAATGACCCACTCTGACCTTGCCCCCCTGATTGGTTTTTGTTTTTAGGGGTTTTTTTGTTTGTTTTTTGAAACAGTTTCTGTCACCCTGGGTAGAGTGCTATGGCATCATCTTAACTCACAGCAACCTCGCACTCTTAAGCTCAAGGGATCCTTTTGCCTCAGACTCCCCAGTAGCTGGGGCTACAGGTGCCTGCTACAACACCCAGCTATCTTTTCTATTTTTAGTATAGATGGGGTTTCATTCTTGCTCAGGCTGATCTCAAACTTCTGAGCTCAAGAAATCCACCTGCCTCAGCTCCCCAGAGTGCTGGGATTAGAAGTGTGAGCCACCACACCACACCTGGCTTTTTTGTTTATCTTTATTTATTTATTTGCCCCTCTGATTGTTGAGAATCAGTCCTGCCAATTCCCTATCCCCATTGCATGAAAGACTGAGATAAAGGGCAACCTGATGAGGAGAAGGGAGGAGTTGGAGAAATCAACTTGCCCACTTGTGGGTGAAGTGATGATACGTTAAAGTCTAGCATATATCTCCTATAAGGGAATAAGGAAAGAGGATGACTTGTGGACTTAAGAACTCCTCAACCAGTATGTGTCAATCTTGCTGTCTCTAGGAAGTAAAATATGCTCACGAATGAGTGATGAAGGGAATTATTTCAAGACAGAGATTGAGATTATGAATTAATACCCAAGCAATAACTAGGATCCCTTTCAATTTTAATTATTAATTATTTGTTTACTCTGCACACAGCACTGTGCACTGTGGAATCCATATAGATGAGTCAGACATGGAATAGTCTCATAACCAGGGGAGAAAAATTATTTATACAAATCACTTCTCATCTGGGTGGTATCAAGGAAGACTGTGTAGACCTGGTGGCATTTAAGTTAGCTTTGGAAGTAAGAGGCAGGAATTGGACCTGTGGAGATGGGAGGGCAGATATGTCCAGTTGTGCTGGGACAGGGAATGATGTCGAACTTGGCATGTCTGACAGTCAGTGAGGGTACCAGGTTCCTAGAGTCCAGGATGTGTGATGGGAAAGAAGACTGGAAAGGTAAGAAAGGAGCTGGGAATGATGCTATGAAGACAGACCTTAATTCCTTAGGCAACACAGTCACCAAGGTTTTTGAAAGGAAGAGAGTACGATGGGTCTGGGGGAGAGAGCAGAGTGGTGGCAACACCTGTGAGGCCACGCAAGCATCCACACAGACCTAAAAGACCTAAAAGGGATGGATGGGTGGCATGAGAGACACCAAAGAGGGGAACTCACAAAACACAGGCGCACAGGCAGCAGGTGACCTTTGTTCAAACGTCATCTTCTCTTTAAGCACCTCCCTCAATTGCCTATTTAAAAATGAAACCCTCAACCCCAGTACCATCAGATGTGCTATACTATTGATTTACTCTTTAAAAAATTGTTAATCCCTGCCTTCCCCATAAAGTGCAAACTCTGCCATGAACTGCTTGTTCACTGCTGAATCTCCAGCATAAGGAACAGGGTCACGTGTAGGTTCTGTATAAAGAGTCCTAAAATAAAATAAATAAATGTGTCAGTGATGACTGGCTGAATGAATGAATGAGAAAGGACATCAGTCCTCCTTCTGTTTGTCAAGGTGTGTCTCTCCCCTGATGGGCAATGGCCCTACTCACGGCGTTTCTTGTCCCTTGTCATAGGTCCCCCCCTCGGAGGAACACAAACGATAAGTAAGAGCACAGAACAGCGGCCCCAGCCAGGTATCTGTCCAGGATGTGCAACCTCTCCCTTGCTTCTCATGCAGCTATTGATTCCATGTGGCCACGGTTGGGATATTTAAATAATAATATCGCATATGCCGTTTCTTTTTTCCTCTCAAGGAGAGTCTATATCTGATGACCTGTAATAGACCTGTGAGTGAAGCAACAGGTACTGAAATCAGATAGAGACTTTAAATATCAGAGGTAAAAAGAAGCTTTAGGATTAAATTTCTGATGCTTCATTTTGTAAAATGAAGAAATGGAGGCCCAGAGAGGTCAAGGGATTTGCTAAAAGTCACACAGATAGTTCAGAAGAGAATTAGAACTAGGACCCCAGAGTCCCAAATTCCTGTCCACGCCTCCTATGCTTCACCAAACCTTATTTCAAAAATATGCTCGTTTGATGGCTAAATAATTTTTCTATGGCTAAATAATCATAAAAGTTTTAAGTAAATTGAGATTTTAAGAACAGTCATTTTGGCTTGGCGCCTGTGGCTCAAGCGGCTAAGGTGCCAGCCACATACACCTAAGGTGGTGGGTTCAAATCCCCAGCCCGGGCCCGCCAAACAACAATGACGGCTGCAACCAAGAAATAGCCGGGCGTTGTGGTGGGCGCCTGTGGTCCCAGCTACTTGGGAGGCTGAGGCAGGAGACTCACTTGAGTCCAGGAGTTGGAGGTTGCTATGAGCTGTGATGCCATGGCACTCTACCCAGGGGGACAGCTTGAGACTCCGTATTAAAAAAAAAAAAAAAAAAAAGAACAGTCATTTTATAGCTGAAATACAAATTCTGACTAGTGTTGAAATGTCTAAGCTTAAGATCACAGAAGGGAACTGGGGAATTTGGTAGCCCAACCCATTCATTGTACAGATGAGAAAAAGTTATACCCAGAATTTGTCCCACAGTTTGTTTGTTTATAACTTAGCTGGGCGGGGGGGGAACCCAGGCTGCTTGGTTTTCAGGTCTGTTTCTTTCATGTCACATCAGGAAAAAATGGGATTTGAGTGTTTCCAGTACTGGGTGGAGCTAAGACCAGAAGCCTCCCTTAAGCCCACTGAACACTATCCCTCCACTTATTTCTTGTATGATTGACTATTAGACAGTTCTTTTCCAAATGTTTCCTTATTTTCTTTTGCGTACTGACAACATAATCTACAAATTTTAGGCACCACATATGAAAAAGTGATGCTGTGAGTATCCGTGTTGTCTCCGTAATTACTGAGTTGAAAACACACCAGCCATTAGGGTTTTTGATTTGTGCAAATAAAGTAGTAAAGTGTTACGAAATGAGTCTTTTCGAGAAAGCCTAAACCGTTGGAGTTTTCATATTATTGATGCTATTGTTGTATCTTTAGCAACATTGAAGCAAATTTCCTTTTTGGTTTCCGTAGATCCATATCAGATCCTGGGCCCAACCAGCAGCCGCCTAGCCAACCCTGGTGAGTTTACCTTGGCCCCCTTAGCTTTGTGAGGTCCCAGAGACCTCTGTCCTAGGTCTAGACCCCTGAACTTGGGAGTAACATGTACTCCCTTCCTCGAAAGGTTCAAGGTCTGCTTCTGTAGCCCGTAATTGAAAGGTGAGGGCTTCTTACTAGGTGGCAATGCCCCTTGGTGAGGATGCTTCTAGCAAGCAAACATGAGCCCTGCACATCTGCACTGAGGTTTAGGTTAGTCAGGAAAGGCACAGGTAGATGTTTCAGTAGGGAAAGACAGGGACAAAAAGAAAAGGAAACCATTCCAATGAATTCTCAGTCATCTCCCCCACGTGAGGCACAAGTGAGTAAATATTCCAAACGTGTCTTATTCTTGATTTCTGAAAGAACTGCAGAGTTTACTGGCCTTCTAAAAGAGGTTAATTCAGCGGGGTACAGTGTCCTACACCTATAATCTCAGCACTCTGGGAGGCTGAGGAGCGAGGATCGCCTGAGCTCAGGAGTTCAAGCCAGCTTGAGCAAGAGCGAGACCTCACTTCTATTAAAATAGAAAAATTAGACCAGGCCTTGTTGCTCACGCCTGTAAGTCTAGCACTCTGGGTGACCGAGGAGTCTGGATTGCCTGAGCTCAGGAGTTTGGACCAGCCTGAGCAAGAGAGCGAGACCTCATCTCTACTAAAAATAGAAAAGTAGACAGGTGCTGTGGCAGGCACCTGAAGTTCCAGCCTCTGGGGAGGCCGAGGCAGGAGGATCACTTAAGTGCAAGAGTTTGAGGTTGCTGTGAGCTACACTGATCCCATGGCACTGTACCCAGGGTGACAGAGTGAACTCTGTCGCAGAAAAAAAAAGAGAGAGATTAATTCCACATAAAGTAATTTGACTATGTATTTTAAGGATTTATTATTAAAAATAACTCTCAAGTGAGTTTTTCTAAGCCTCTGAGGTGGTGAGCTAATCGGCTGTTTGCAATTGTGAGGCCCACGGTGCAGACTGCTGCTGGTGTCCCCTTACCCTCAGTGCCCAACCATCCCTGTCTGGAGGAAAAAGAAGGCACCAGAATCTTCTTCTGTTGTTTTACTCTGTGCCCAAGTTCTCTGCAGAACTTAGAGCTAGAGCCAAGCCTACGGCTCTGCCAAGGAGCAGTCAACCTCAAGCTCAGGACACACCTTCTCCCAGACTCTCCAGGTGCTGACAGGGGCTTTATCACTAAGTAGAAATCAGACAGTAACGTGGCCTTTATAGAGGAGAGTCAGAAATCTTGCCCCTGATGGCCCACATTCCATTCCCCAGGATTTGGGACAGATTGTCTTAAGCTCTAACTTCGCTTATTAAGTATGCCCCTGTCAGTGGCAAGCAGAAAAGCTAACCAGCAGGGATAAGAAGGGGGTGTTGAACTGACCCTACATAATAGGAATCCCAGGGTTTCCTGTGGAGCATGAGAAGCCACCCCCTCAGGGTCCTGGGTGGTGCCTTCTCCAGGCTGAGGCACTTCTCTGGTTTGCCTCCCTGCCCGTAGGAAGTGGGCAGATCCAGCTGTGGCAATTCCTCCTGGAGCTGCTCTCCGACAGCGCCAACGCCAGCTGCATCACCTGGGAGGGGACCAATGGGGAGTTCAAAATGACGGACCCCGATGAGGTGGCCAGGCGCTGGGGGGAGCGGAAAAGCAAGCCCAACATGAATTACGACAAGCTGAGCCGTGCCCTGCGATACTACTACGACAAAAACATTATGACCAAAGTTCACGGCAAGAGGTATGCCTACAAATTTGACTTCCACGGCATTGCCCAGGCGCTGCAGCCGCACCCAGCGGACCCGTCCATGTACAAGTACCCGTCCGACATCCCCTACGTGCCTTCCTACCACGCCCACCAACAGAAGGTGAACTTTGTCCCTCCCCACCCGTCCTCCATGCCCGTCACCTCTTCCAGCTTCTTTGGTGCGGCCTCACAATACTGGACCTCCCCCACTGGTGGAATCTACCCCAACCCCAATGTCCCCCGCCACCCCAACACCCACGTGCCTTCACACTTGGGTAGCTACTACTAGAAGCTTAACCTTGGTGGCCTTCCAGCTGGAGCCCCAGCCCTCACTCTTCCTGGATACTCTGGACTCCAGAGGACACGTGTGGCCTTGAAGAGAACCCAAAACTGGATGTCGTTTCTTCTTGAATAGAGCCTTTGTTATTTGTTCCTTAAAAACAATTTTTTTAAAATGTTGGTAACTTTTTTGCTTCCTCTACCTGAACCAACAGATGGTTAGTTCCACAGGCCAGTATGCCAGTTTGTATTCTGAGTCACCTGTCACCTTGTGAGTATTTAGAGTACTGGAATGGTTATCTCATAGTTCTCAGAAAGAAGCTGTACCTTTTCTCGATGTTTCTATGACCAAAGCAGTTTCTTATGAACACACGGGTCTCACCATTGTAGGGCTCAGAGTCATAACGCACCATGGACTTAACCAGTGATGTCCTGGTTTGAGACTTAGTGAAAATAGAGGTAGGAAGCTTATAATCTTATAAGCTGATTCAGTGGATGGCCACTGGAACATTGGTTATAAAACCAGTGAAGTTTTCACCCAACTGGAATTTAAAAGAATGCTTGTGAGTATTTCAGAAGCCTCGGGCACTGCAGAATTCACGTCTCTGGTCCACCAGCATTCGTGTGACCATTCTGTCTAGAAGTAGTCAGGATGTGAACTAAGAAATGTTAATGCAAATGCAGACATTCCTGAAAGAGAATAACTTTTGTTTTGTTTTGTTTTTTAATAATGATGACAGTGGGTCCCAGAACTTAGAAAAGTCAGAGGGATTTCTAAACTCCAACAGATTCGCAAACGCTGTGCGTTTGTCAGACGTCAGGCCAGGGTCAACCAATCAGAAGGCAACTTACTGTATAAATTAATGCAGAGTTATTTTCCTATTATCTCACAGTATTGAAAATAAATAATTAAAAAATTAAAAAGAAATAAATAAAACGAGTTGACCTCGGTCACAAATGCAATTTTACTAGCAAATCAGTCGTCGTTATTTTTTTAATGTAATTTGTACATCTTCTGTCAATTTGTACATTTGGGCTGTTTGTACTGTTTTTATAGCTGGTTTTTAAAAAGCATAATGTGACTATTGCTAAAAAGAAAACGGGCTGTTAAGTCACTGTCTTGGCATACAGGGGCGCACTGATAGCATGTACAAGCAGGGAAGGGGGAGCGTGGAAACCTTAATGCTTTGGAAATGTTTATAAGTAACAGTGCTGCAGTTATCACAGCTCTGGAAAGAATAACCCATCTTTCCCTGGTGCAGACTTTACTGCTTTATATATGCAATATATTTTTTAGACATTAAAATATATATATAATTTTGCTAGTAATCATTGACTTTTTTAAACTATATTAAGTGTTAAGCTGAATAAATTGTGCCTTCCTTCAGAACCGAAAACGTTGTCTTATTTACCGTGGATCAGGTCAAAGGATTTCCAAAGGGCAATTTTCTGTTTACTTCTTGGAGCATCAAGAAGCATCTGTTTTCAAATGTACAGACTGCAGTATAGCAGGAGATGTAACAGTGTGGTCTTTCATTGCCATTGATGATGTTTGCAGTGATTTTTTTTCAATGTTATCTAAATGTTTCTCCAACCAAAAAGGGTTTTATAAGATGACAATCTGTGTCCAAGGATCAGAATGAAAGTAACAGGTCCATCCAGACTTGTCCAGAAGACTTAACTCTGGTGCCCCCTCCAAGCATGTTGAGGTCAGATGGACGACCTTATGATACTCCAATAGAGAACAAGAGCCCTGCTTCCCCCAGGTCCCAGGCCAGGATTTATGGACATGCAGATTATAAGGTCTTTTTTTCTTAGCAAGGAAGAAACTTGCCTCAAATTGCTTCACTGTTAGGTAGCTTGTTTTCATTTCCTCTATTTTACAATGGAAAAGAATGAGACCTGGAAAGTCCTTGATGTTGCAAAGACTCAGACTCACAGCACCAGTAACCCTATAACCTTCCCAGGGTAACACTGAGTACCTTTTAGACAATAGGTCTACCTAAATAAAACGGGATGCGTTCCAGATCATGGGTCTCCAATTTTTTTAAATCTTACACCTCACCATTAAAAAATGTGCTAAGCACGTATTCCCAACAGATGTATAATGATTTGTAAACCATGTATATAAACTGTTACATCATTACTTATAAAATAAGCAAAAATAGAAAATATTAAGGGGGTGACAAGAAAACTAAATGAAAACTGAAATTTTAATGTTTTTCTCCTATTGTCTTTCTCCTTTTGCATAACCCTTGCTGTTATCACTCAAAACAAAAAAATGTCAGTCTTCAGTAAAATGAATGTGTAGGTATATATTCACGTATGGGTTCTCCAGTGACTTCTAAGAGAGCAGAAAATACAAGCTTGGTATCAATGACCCAAGCATAGTGGCTGAGGGTATCTAGAAAGGGTCTAGCTGGTTTCTTTTGAAACTCTGTAGCTCAGTCATGCAATTTTCACATCAGTTTTTAAATCTACCAAGTATTCATTAGGGGAAATGGAGACACTATTTCTGAGTTGTAAGATGCTCAGACCATTAGGAGTTCAGCCCTTTAAAAGGTTTTCTTTGTGTATGTTAGGCAAACACTGGCTTAGGTTCATCACCTCTACAAACCAAATGGTCCCCTGAACATGCTCCACAGTGACTTACTGGTGTGTCCCAGAAGCTGGTTCACTCTCCAGCAGGATTGGGACACCACTCCTCATAGGCATCTGTGCAATGGGAGGACTGACAGTTAGTCCCCTGCAATGCCCAGATTTAAATTTACTAGCTGGCTCCAGCATATCCGGTTGCAGAGGACAAACAGGCTCTTCCCCCCGCTGGCTGCCAGTCCAGTATTTCCCCCTTGACCACACTGGCCTGAGCCATGAGTTGATGCCGTCTATCAGGCAGGCCAGGCAGGCAGTAAGGGCAGGCCTGTGCGTGGTCCTGATGGAGGCTGCCCTCTGCACGCTTCAGGACGCTGACCAGCAGCCCTGGTGAGCAAGTCGTCTTGGCCCATTTGGGCTACTGTAATAAGCCATCGTAGGTAGCTTAGAAAAACAGAAATTTATTTCTCTGAAATTCTGCAGTCTGGAAAATCCAGGATCAAGCTGTAGCAGGGTTGGTGTCTGGTGAGGGCCTGTGCCTGGTTCATAGATGGTGCCTTTTTACTGCGTCCTGTCACAATGAAAGGGACAGGGGTGTCCTCTGGGAGCTCTCAAATAAAAGCACTAATCCCATTCATGAGAGCTCTACGCAGAGGACCTAATAGCCTCCCAAAGACTCCACCTCCAAACTCCCTCCAAAGGTTTCAACAGATGTGAGTCTGGGAGGGGGACGTGACATTCAGTCTTCAGCAGAGGCCACATTTCTTTTCCTTCAGTGTCCAAGATATTGCTGAGTCTCGGGTGAAGGAGGTCCTGCTGTCAGCATCTGCCGTTACGAAACATTTTTAATGTCCAATAACCGCTAGAAATTTAATAATTAAAATGGTTGCTATCTTAATTAACCAATCATGTAAACAAACACTGAATGTGCAGGTGTTTACTTGAAGTCCCGCATGAAAAGCGAATCCTCCAGGACGTTCCAGAGCACCAGGGACGAAAGGAGCCTCAACTGTCCACTCCAAGCCAAGGTGTTGCCAGGCCCAGGCAGTGGTTGGTGAGGAAATAAAAAACAAAATAAAGCGCAGTAGCTTCTGTAAGCGTTCTCATCCTGCTTCCTCTCATATCTGTTCATTAACAACCATCTGTTCATGTCACCTTAAAAACTATCCCAAAAGGTGGGACTGCACGTTAATACAACTTCTATGGCCAACAGCCTGGAGATTCCTCATAGAACTAAAAGTAGACCTATCATTCCCGCCAACATCCACCACTGGGTATCTACCCACAGGAAAAAAAAAAGACTTTTTAATCAAACAGATACCTGCCCTGGAATGCTTATTGCAGTGCAATTCATAATTGCCAATACGTGGAATCAACCCAAGTGCCTCTCAATTCACGAATGGATTAATTTTTTTTTTTTTTTTGAGACAGAGCCTCAAGCTGTCCTCCTGGGTAGAGTGCCGTGGCATTACAGCTCACAGCAACCTCCAACTCCTGGGCTCAAGCGAGTCTCCTGCCTCAGCCTCCCTAGTAGCTGGGACCACAGGCGCCTGCCACAACGCCCGGCCATTTTTTGGTTGCAGCCGTCATTGCTGTTTGGCAGCCGGGCTGGGGATTTGAACCCACTACCTTAGGTGTATGTGGCTGGCGCTTTAGCCACTTGAGCCACAGGCGCCGAGCATGGATTAATATTTTAAAATGTGATCTATATATACCCTGGAGCCTACTCAGCCATAAAAAAAGAGGAACTGATGCCTTTTGTAACAGTTTGGAAGGAACTGAAGACCATTCTCCTTAAGTATCTCAAGAATGGAAAAACAAACCCACTGTGTACTATTAAATCAGAACTAAGCCAGAAAGACACGTGTGGACAGAGAGAAGTAAAACTCAGCGAAAATCGGGGTGGGTGGGGGGCAAAAACCTACCTAACGGGTATAATAAACGCTATTTGGGTGATGGGCTCACCTATGGCTGGGACTCACTCATTTCAAAAGCAACCCATGTAACCAAAAACATTCGTACCCCCTTAATATTTTGAAATTTTAAAAAGACAAGTACTATTGAAAGGTACCCCATGGGGGAATGGACGCGTGGGGGGGGAGCAGCGCTCTGCTGTCCAGCCCTGCCCCCACTGCTGGCGGGTGGGGGAGGGGTCCGCCTCTCAGAGGTCCCCCCAGCCCTGGGCTGTGTCCAGACGCACTCAGGAGGCAGCAGTTAAGACCATGCTTTGTACAGCTGCAAGGGGAACCAAGGAACCGGGGCCTGGTGAATATATACAGGCTTATGCAGGAAGGAAAGTGTGTTTTGGAAAAAAAAAAAAAAGCACGTCGGGCCTTTCATCGCTCGGAGAGCTACCGAAACTGACACTGCACCCCTGCTGCGGGGAGCCCCACGGCGGGATTACGAGAAGCCGGCGGCGCTCAAGACTACAAGTCCCAGGCTCCCCCGGGGGAGAGAGGAAGCGGGTCAGCCGTCAAACCTCCAGGGTTTCAGCCCCTGGAGAAAGGATGTGGAGCGAAGCTTTTAAAAGGAATGTCGGCCCGCAAGCCTGGGGTCTGTCTCCCTCGCGCACTCTCCCGTGGCCTCCTGTCTAATTGTTTCAGTCTGTCTGAGCTGGTAAATTCCTAAGCACATAGTCAATTTACACTTAGCTTAAAAGCTCTAGGGGGAAACAGAAAAAAATTTCCACTGAGACCGCTCACTTACCTGCAATTGCGAGGTTAACTTTCTGGATTTTAACTGAATTAACTCACGTGTTTACCTATTGGGAGGAGAGAGGCAACTTGTGTAGATAAATGAAAATGAACCTAACGCTAGCCAGAGATGCTGGGTTCAAGTTCTGGTCCTTCCTCCCGCTGGGCAGCTGGTCTGCACCCTGAGCAGGGCTGAGAGTCCTATCTCCTGAGACTTCCTGCCAGGCCCGTGGTCGGAATGAGAAAAACCCACGGAGAGCGCAGGGCAGGACGTCTGTAATCACTGTTATCTGCTAGTGTTGGCTAGGTTTTTCCAAGAATGATGGGTGAGCACTCTGTTTGGGGAGTTGATGACAGTGTAGTTTTTGTTCTGTGGTCAGAAAGACATTTTCCAAAAGGGTGAAAAATGGAGTAAACTGGACTTTCCAGAGAGCATTTTGGTTGTCCCTAAGCATGGCCCAAGTGTGGCCCGGGCGGGTTCCGGCGTTGGGTCTTTGCCCTTCTCTGGCTCCTGTGCACCTCCTGCCAGTGGCATGCCAAGCCAAGCTGCAGGGTGCCGCAAATGAAATGAGATGTTACAAGGGCGTGCGAAAAATGCACCTGGACAGAAACGGTGGACGGGACTTTTCAATTGACTGAAAAATAGAGGCTGGGAGCTGGGATTTTATGCCTAGCAAACCTAGATTCTGATGTCACAGACCTAAAGCCACCTGTGAGCTCCTTGGGGGAAGGAACTGTGTCTCCCTGGTGTGCCATGCTGGCAGCAGCACATAGTAATTGGTCAGAAAATATAAAATAAGTAAATATGTAAAGAACAGGGCCAGAGCCAGGAAGACCTAGTTTCCAAGCCCAGTTATCTTCACTCACTTTACCGCCTCTGAGCTTGACTTTCCCATCTGTAAAACAAGAATGATGGGAACAGATATACAAGGTTATCACAGGAGTTAGGTAAGGTGATGTAAGTAAAATGTTTTGTATGTTGGAGAGAACTACAAGAATGTAGTTGGCTTGGTGCCTGTAGCACAGTGGTTATGGCACCAGCCACATACACCAAAGCCGGCAGGTTCAAACCTGGCCCGGGGCCAGCTAAACAATGACAAGGGCAAAACAAAAAAAAAAAAAAAAAGCCGGGTGTTGTGACGGGCACCTGTAGTCCCAGCTACTTGAAAGGCTAAGGCAAGAGACTCACTTAAGCCCAAGAGTTTGAGGTTGCTGTGAGCTGTAACGCCATGGCACTCTACTGAGGGCAACATGTGAGACTCTGTCTCAAGAGAAAAAAAGAATATGAAATACTACTTCTTGGTGGGTAGGCGGCTCCTGTGTACTGGTCTCTGCCCCTCTCTGACGTGAGACAGTTAAACCATCCTGCTCTATTCTATTGTATATTATGAATATGCATTTTCAGTTAAAGAGGACTGCAAAAGCTTGAAAGTCACAAGTTGGGACAATACAAAGAACAATTTTTAGCGAGAGCAAGGGGCCAACCGTGCTCCATCCCCCCAAATACCTGAGCATGTGCATTTCTCTCAAACAACAAGCTCGTCCTACATAACCCAGTACATCATGAAAATGAAAGAATGCGCACAGATCACCACGGCCTGATCCTCAAGCACCACCCACGCTTGGCTAACCGTCCCCACTCCTGTCTTCTGTAGCAAAAGGATCCCACTCAGAGCCACTGATGCCGTTTAGTTAGCACATTTAGTCACCTGCCGTTAGACTGAAACACTCCCTCGATCTTCCCTAAACATTCAGAACTTTGATGATTTTGAATACTATAGGTCAGTTACTCTGTAGACTGTTCCTCAGTGTGGGGTTGTCTGGTATTTCCTCACAATTAGACTTGGCCTGGGCTTCACTGGGAGGACTGGCACAGAAGTTGTGCCACCTGCTTCTCCAGGCACCCTGGCCCGTGGCACGTAATTTCGGTTCATCCTATTATCAGTGGCATGCACTGTGCAATCATTTAAGGAGGTATCTCCTGGGTTTCCCCTTTGAAAAGAGATCCTTTTCCTCTTTGTAATCAGTAAGCATTTTGTGTGGGTATACTTTGACATTATGTCAATGTTCCAATCATCACCCAATTTCCACATATTCATTCATCTATTTATATCTCTAAATAAGTTTCGTACATCATTGCCTGGATATGATAAGCTCTTGTCATTATTTAATTTCATGGTGACGTGGTCACAGTGGGAGGTCACTGAAGCTGGCTTCTGGCTTCTTTGAAACACTCCCATCAGTCTTTGAGCAGGTCTTTACTTCCTCCTATCAGAACATATTCTGAACTCTGTACCCTAGCCCTGGAATCAGTCATTTCTCCATGGCTTCCTGATTTTCTTTAGTGGAAAATGCTATTTAGAAGCCAATATCTGGATGGTAGCTGTGCTAAAGCTAACATGGTGCCCCTGTTCCAGGTCCACACCCTGGACGGGTAGGCAGCATAGGTGTGTACATCCATACACATCACACACGGGGGGCGTGTCTCTGTACACTCAGGTATACACACATTTTTATACATAGACAGTCACGAGTCACTTAATGATGGGGATACGTTCTGAGGGCTGTGTTGTTATGCAAGTTCATGGTTGTATGAAGTAGGCAGAGTGCACTTCACAGCCTACCGCACGCCGGGGCCACATGGCAGAGCCTACAGCCCCCAGGCTGCACACCTGTACGTAGGTCACTATCCTGAACACTGCAGAGAACCGTGACAGCGGTAAGTATTTCTGTCTCTAAACATATTTAAACACAGAAAAGGGACACTAAAAATACAATCTAAGAGATAAAAGAAGATACACCTGAATAGGGCCCTTACCATAAATGGAGCTTGTGGGACTGCAAATTACTCCAAGTGAGTTGGTCAGTGAGAGTGAAGACCTAGGACGTTACTGTACACTACTGTGGACTTTATGCTGAGTTTATAAAAGTAAATCTTTCTTTTCACAATAGTAAATGAATTTTAGCTTCTGAGAGGCAGAATCTGGAGTGCAGTTAGAGAAAGGAGAGGAAGGATGGCAGGAGTGGTTAGCTAAGAGGCTGTCAAGCTAGGAGCCAGTTTGGGACTGGATGACGTGGGGAAAACGAAATTCTAAAATCCTGGGCTAGGTGTGCAGGGCAGAGACTGGCACGGGGAGGAGGAACAGGGTATGGCTAATGAGTGTGGAACAGTGATGTTCTGGGTTATGTTAACGTTTCTGAGGGAGGGTGGGGTAAAGAATGTGTAATGTTTTGGCAGGGCGTGGTTGCTCATGCCTGTTGTCCCAGCTACTCGGGACATGGAGGCGGGGGAATGGTTTGAGCCCAAGAGTTTGAGGTTACAATGAGCTAAGCTGCTGTGAGATAGGCTGAGGCCCCGACACTTTCGCCTGTGTGACAGAGCAAGACCCTGTCTCCAGGCTCGGCGCCTGTGGCTCAAGTGGCTAAGGCGCCAGCCACATACACCTAAGGTAGCGGGTTCCAATCCAGCCTGGGCCCGTCAAACAACAATGACAGCTGCAACCAAAAAATAGCCAGGCATTGTGGTGTGCACCTGTGGTCCCAGCTACTTGGGAGGTGGAGGCAGGAGACTCGCTTGAGCCCAGGAGTTGGAGGTTGCTGTGACCTGTGATGCCACAGCACTCTACCCAGGGGGACAGCCTGAGGCTCTGTCTCAAAAAAAAAATAAAGACCCTGTCTCCAAAAAAAGAAAGCATGACGTTTTAGTTACTTTTGGTTGCGGGACAGTGTGAAGATGGAGAAATACGAGACCCCAGGATCTATTTGCATTTGAGGGTCTAAGTTGTTAGACAGTAAGGGAATGAAGTGTAGCAACTGTGTCCAACTCCTTTAGAAGCCCATCTCTGGCTTCTAGAAAGATCTAGTACTTATCTGTGGTTTGTTAGACGGCGCCTGCTGGACAGAAAGTGTCCAAGGCTCAATATCAGAGACACACAGAGGAAATAAAAATCACGATCCATGCAGTTTAAGTATGGAGACATGGGCAGCGCCTGTGGCTCAAAGGAGTAGGGCGCTGGCCTCATATACCAGAGGTGGTGGGTTCAAACCCAGCCCTGGCCAAAAACTACAAAAAAAAAAAAAAAAAAACAGAGCCAGGCCACTATTACAGTTGGCCAGAATTTTTACCAGTGAGTGTTTAGTATTAATTGGGATTATTAATTAATCCCAAGATGATGTAGTATTTCTTTCCTCAGTGATGACTGCACTGCCCAGAGCCCCTGGAGTTCAGACATATCTAATCAAGAATCGCGTATATTCTAGCAGTACTTTCCAGACACCTCAGCTTTTCTCAACAGCTTTACAACTGAGACCCAAAATTCTAATGGATCCAATTTTTCAAGTGGCTTCAATCTGGCAGCCGAATCCTGAGGTTGTCAACCCTCCAAGGTTCTGGGTGGGAGGGAGAAGACAGGAAAGGCAGCTACAAAGACACAGCCATCCCCTAAGAGCCCTGCTTGTTCAGGAGACCCGCATTCCTAGAAGATCCAAGCCCCTTGGCTAATTTTGCGAAGGATAACCTATACGTAAAGGTCCCTCCCAAAACTTCTAAGTGCCATAAAATCACATTTGCACGCAGTTAGGTTAAATCTTAGCAAGAAATATCTTCAAGAGATCAGTGATTCGGTTTGTTGAGAGTTCATTGCAAGTGGTTCCCTATCTTTGCACAGGCAAAAGGCAGCAGAGAGGAAACCAGAGTTAAGACAAGTGTGGTCTGGCCTTGGGGGTCGCCTACTCCACCTTGGCATCCTGGGTAATCGAGGCAGATGGAAAAGCTCTACCCTGGGGCCTGCTGGTTTTCCTGGGAGAAAATATGACAAAAATACAAGGGAGGGGGCTGATACTAGGCTTCCAGGACATCAGTTTAATGATCTTAGTGCAAATATACAGTTGACTCAGCATCACAGAATCTCTACAAATTGAAAATCATCTCTCACTAAACCCTCAATAACCATCCTGATCTCCGAAAAAACACAAAGATTGGTCTAACCGTGGAATTTCCTGGTCTTGGTGGATTTACGACCCAAGATCCAGCAAATGACCCAAGTCATAACTGCCGGCTGCACAGCAAATTCAATTATCCCAAATTCCAACACTGCACCCTTCTTCCTGCCCCTCACCCCTTTCTTATCATAATCTTTCCTGGGCCTTCAACCCCCACGGGGTTGTCTGAGCCCAAGTTTAATCTCTCAGCAACCACAGAGCTAGGAATCAATGCTGAGGACATCTCAGCAGAGAAAGCCACGTTCTTGATGAAGAGCAGGGTCGTAAATGTATCCCCGTCCTGGGGTAAGCAGCACACAGAGTAAGTAAATCAGTCCTGTCCTCTCTTTCCAGCCATCAAGGACAAAGAAACACAGCAGTCGGATATGAGAAGTTGTTTTTCTAACAGCATGGAGGCCCTTACTAACTGATAAAGAGACACTCTTGAAACAGTTTTATCTGCTGAGGTTCTAACCACTATCGTGCATACTATGCACCTGACATTGGTCTCCCCCCACCTGGGCACAGGTGGTTAAAGAACCTACCTTCATAATTGAGACTTCATGGAAGGTGGGTCTCTGAGTTATAAAGAACAGGCATTTACTCAGGCTTCCTGGAACACTGGGAATATACTGTAACATAGTGACACCAGTGAGGGAGACAGGAACCTCTGGACAGCAGGAACTCTTAGAGGGCCAGCCTCAGGCAGCCTGGAACAAGAGAACCATTATAGCCCCGGGGATTGGAGAAGGGGTCTTCTCATATTTCCATGACTAAGATGCCTTCTTGTGCCTATCCACTGGTCATTCATCCCGCCCCGGGCCATCTGCCTTACTCCCTCCATGTTTAAGTGTTTGAGAGAGAGGGTCTGGTTTGCCTTGATAATTACGGAAACCACCCTGGGCAGGGTCTCTAATGAGTGGAAGCCCAAACCTTTGTTTCCACAGCTTATTTGGTCTCTATTCTGCACCCTTCAACGACTTCATGGAAAGGCTCCAAATGCCGTGTTACAAAGGATACTGTATCTCCAGGCCCAGACTGGAGCTTGGCATTCAGGGAGAGGAGATCTAGCACTGAGTCTATGGTTTTCATCTGTAACCCTCACAACATTCCAGTGAGGTGGGCATCACTTATCCCAGTTCACAGCCAGGGGTGCTGACTCTGAAATGTAGGTGGGCTTGGACTCAGCCCCTGCTCCACCCCCTGCCACGTCTGGAGCTAGCAGCACCTTCTGACTCTTCCAGGCTTTGGCACTGGCTCTACGGGAGACAAACTCCCCCGAGAGGGAGAGCTGTTCCTACCTCGGAACTCAAACACCAAGTACTTCAGTTTTCAAAGCTTCTCTTTCCTGTAACATGGCACAGTTTAAGCAGCCTGCCTACCTGTTCTGTGTGCTTTTCTGCTGCCATCCCCGCACCTACAGCCTGGGGCCCACTGCAGGTGCTTGGGGGTCTTGAACGAAGTGTTCCGAGTACCAGGCGGAAGGCCCCGCCGCTCCACGGGTTCTAGGCGCGCTCTGCGCTCCTTCATCCTGGAACCTGATTGGACGACATGGATGCGCTTTGCCCTATGGGAAGGAAAAGGCCAGGCTGCTTCTGGTTTCCAGGAGTCCATGGAACTCCTGCAGCAACATTTGCCCCCCACCCCAAGTGACGGGTTTTAATTTGTTTTACTTTGAGAAAGTTTCCTGGAAAGCCCCCACCTCACCCAGGGAGGCGTCCCCTGGCAGCACCTCAGCCCAGCCCAGGCCCGACCACCCAGGTCCATCTCCCCCCTTTGCCCCCGCCCAGTCCCCCCTCCAGCCTCCTGTGAATCCAGCCCATTTTAAATTCCCTTTGAAAAGGCCTCTGTTTGGGTGAGTTCTGTGGGCTCTGCCTAGAGAGCGCAGATTATCTGAAAATAGGTGTTATTGATTACAACCAGGTGGTCTTTGTGGAAAGGGGTCCACTTGAACCAAGATAAATATTTGCCCGCACAAAGAACAAGCGGTGCCTGTTGCGGGCGGGGGCGTCCTCGCGGCGGTGCCGGCAGCCAGCGGCCCTTTCTGGCCCCGGGGCCGCGGGCGCGTCGCGGCGCAAACTCCGGATTGTGTTTCTCCAATTAGGACAGAAACGCGCGGGGGGCGGGCAGGGCGCACAAAGGCCCGCGGCGCCCGTGCCAAAGGCTCGCAGCCCGCGGCCGGCTGCAGGCTCGAAGCCTGCCTGGGGCTTGGGATTGTATTTTCTTTGGCTTTCTGGCGTGCTCCTTATTATTTATTTCTTTTCCCTCTGTTTTATTTTTATTTTCAAGTTGCCGGCTGGGCTGGACGCCGTCCATTCACCCCGCTGCCTTGGAGCGCGGCGCGCAGACAGCCGGAGCCGGCCCGGGCTCGGTCCCACAGCCGCCCGGCCGCCGCCGGCACCCGGGGAGGGCGGGAGCAGGGCGGGTGCAGGGGACCCGCAGGGGACAGCAGGGGGGGGGGAGGAGGACAGAGGGGGCACCTCAGTGGAGTGGCGGCGCAGCCAAGGGCTAGAGACAGGGCCTGGGGGTGTCTAGGCTGTGTCCTTGCCTGGCTAGAATGATCCCTCTCCAGGGATCCTGTGACCCGACAGTATAATGTGGTTTTCCTGAAAAAGATAATGGTAATTGGGGTAAAATCTGTGGGTCGGTTCAGGAGGAGGCTGAAACTTTGACCCTCGCTGGGGTCCCCTTTCTTCCATTGTGTTGGGCTCCCCCTACCCTTCTGCCCCAGTGAGCCCACACTGCAGGTAGGGTAGGGGTCTCTCTGGAGTTCCCACTCCCTCTAGGCCCTGAGAAGCCCTTCTGGCCTCTGGAGATCCCAGCTCCCCCTTCAAGAGCCAGTTATGGGTGGGTGGGCTGAGGGAGACCGCTGGAGAGAAGGGCGGACTTCCCTTTCTCTGTTAGTGTAGGAAGCCAGAGGCTTTGGGGAGATACCCCACCCTCCCACCCACCCCCAGAGGAGATTGTCCAGGGCTCAGTGGGGAGGCCTAGAGGCCTGAGGCCTTATTCCCAGTGATTCTAGAGGGCAGATTGGAAAAGCTGGGGTCAGAAGAGAGTCAGGGAAACAGCCTAAGAAAGTGGAGTAAACATTCCTCTGTCAAGGGCAGGTCACCAGTGCCCCTAGCTGTCCTGATGGAGGCAGGAGAGGGGTGGAGGAAGAATTCCACAGCTACTAAGACCTGCTATTACAGACCTGGCTTCCCATGTTGACCCACATGACCAACTCCCTTCCCCGGTCACTCGTAGGAGGCTGAAGAAGGCTTCTCTGGTGCCTGCCATTGACCTACCTGCTGGCAGTATTCTCACTGTGAAGTAGAATCCAGGACCACAGTGTCTGCTACTGACCATCTCTGCCTCTCCTCTCCAAATCATGGCAGGAGCTACTCTAAGTCAGACGTGGTCCATCAGCAGCCTGCCCCTGGCCAGCCCCTGCAGAGCCAGGTGACTTTCAACAGCCAGAAGGCACCCGATGACCCAGAAAGACACCAGTTGGCTCCTTGAGGCACATGTGCTCTTTGGCCTTCCCTTGAGAAGTGATTTCTTTCTTTTTTCTTTTCTTTTTTTTTTTTTAAATTCCCTTTGAAAAGGCCTCTGTTTGGATGAGTTCTGTATATGAGTTCAGCTATATGTAGAGAAATGTGGAATCTCTTAACCCCTTGCCACATGACAATAACTTCCCCTTTAGGTCACTATAATGTCTCCAGCAGAATACTACTTCTATATCAGAATTTAGTTTTTCAAAGTCTTTCAAGTCATTTTATCAGCCCAGCAATGATTAGACGACCCAATATTTTAAGTCTCTCAGTTAAATATTCTGAAGTTCATTGTCATGCTATTAAAGCTTTTTCTGGTTATGGCCACGCCCTCTCCCCAGGACTGACGTCGGAGGCGGACACCTTCTACACCAGGTCTCAGTCACTTTCGCGATCTGGAGGTGTATGGCGCCACCTGCTGGTCCCTGAGCACACCTCACCTGCTCAGGGCCGGCTTGCGTAGGACCCGGGGCCTCCTTGCAGGCTCCCCACCCTGATCCGCACCTTGGAGGAATCTAATGACATCACCTATCTCTGCCTCCTGGACACCGGTGGGATGTGTGAAGCACAGATGGGACAGAAGTTGACGCTTTCTGAAGCCCACTAATACACTGTTCATCTGGAACAGGCCACTCCAACTGGGACCCTGAGTTTGTCCACGTGTAAAATAACAGGAGACAACAGAATAGGGTCAGGGTTTGCCTGGGTCCCCCTCACTGCTAAGCTCGTGGAAGTCTCTGCATCCGCAGCAGACGCTGAAGCAGAGGTGGGAGGAAGGTGAGCTAGTTTGTCTAAGGTTGAGCCAAGCCTGGGGGTGGAACGCAAGGGGAGAAACGTAGGTGAGGGTGGTACGGTGCAGGGCAGGAACCAGGAGCGTTGGGGGACACACCCCATCAGTCAGGCCTGACACTGATCACCAAAGCCTTCACCCCAGTTTCACCATCACTCACACTACCCTTTACCCAGACTCCGGGCTGAGCACAATGCGGGCTATTTCCTTCATTCCATATGATTTCTGTCTGTCCTCCTCACAGGAAACCTTTAGGAAAGGTCACAGCTGCAAACAAAGCTTCAGAACTGCTAAGGACTTGCTCGAGGTAACACAGCCATTAAATGGGATTTGACCCAAGTGTGTCTGTCTTCACAGCCCCTGAACTTCACCCTGTAGTTCCTGCCTTCTTCTCTCCTCCTTTCTCGCCTACATTTTTTTTTTCTTGCTTGCTTTATCAAGATGTGTTTTTCAGAGACTATCACAGGTTCAGGTGACATCTGGCCATGGCCTTTGATGGAGGAAACTGAGACAGCCCTGAGGATAATGACAGTCTCTACCAAAATCAACTTTGCTGGCTCGGCGCCTATAGCTCAACCGGCTAAGGCACCAGCCACGTACACCTAAGGTGATGGGTTCGAATCCCCAGCCCGGACCCGCCAAACAACAATGACAGCTGCAACCAAAAAATAGCCAGGTGTTGTGGCGGGCGCCTGTGGTCCCAGCTACTTGGGAGGCGGAGGCAAGAGACTCGCTTGAGCCCAGGAGTTGGAGGTTGGTGTGAGCTGTAATGCCATGGC
>CAUYTI010067859.1:0-14517 GCA_963575145.1 Galago senegalensis
GCGCCGGTGGTCCCAGCTACTTGGGAGGCGGAGGCAGGAGACTCTCTTGAGCCCAGGAGTTGGAGGTTGCTGTGAGCTGTGATGCCACGGCACTCTACCCAGGGGGACAGCTTGAGGCTCTGTCTCAAAAAAAAAAAAAAAGAAGTTCATTATGAAGAATATTTTTAAGTTCTGTTACTTCTTGGTAGCGTCATGATTATAAGACAAATCACTACTTATTAGAAAATCACTACTTGATCCAGGTTAACTGATATGTTAATTTTCTTCTTACAGTACTTGAACAATCTGTTCAATGAACAGTATTCTAAGGACCTATAATTGCTTTCTCTTTTGGTGGCTTATGCTGTAGTTCACACTATACTGAACCCCTAGGCAAGACCTCTTTTTAGCATTTGACTTTTTCAGACTAGTTCTCCAATTTCTATGTTTTTGTCAAAATTATTCCTCCTTCATACCAAATCCTTACCATTACCTTTTCTTTTTTAGACACAGAGTCTCACTTTATCGCCCTTGGTAGAGTGTTGTGGTGTCACAGCTCACAGCAACCTCCAACTCCTGGGCCTAGGCGATTCTCCTGCCTGTCTCCTGAGTAGCTTGGACTACAGGTACCCACCATAACGCCCGCTATTTTTGTTGCAGTTTGGCCAGGGCCAGGTTCAAACCCACCACTTTCACTATATGGGGCCAGCACCCTAGCCACTGAGCCACAGGCGCCATCCTCATTACCTTTTCTATATTAAAAACTATGAATGTGGCCAGGCATGGTGGCTCATTCCTATAATCCTAGCACTCTGGAAAGCCAAGGCAGGTGGATTACTTGAGCTCAGGAGTTAAAGACCAGGCTAAGCAAGAGCCAGACCAAGTTTCCACTAAAAATAGTAAAGCTAGTCAGATGTGCCAGCGCACACCTGTAGTCCTAGCTACTCAGGAGGCTGAGGCAAGAGGGTGGCTTAAGCCCAAGAATTTGAGGTTGCTGTGAGCTAGGCTGATTACATGGCACTCAATCCAGGGCACAGAGTGAAACTGTATTAAAAAAAAAAAAAAGAAAGAAAAGATGTGTCCATCAGTGCTGAGATGATCTGATAAGCCTGTATGCATATTCATGTTTCCCCAAATCACAGAACTTCTGGGCAGCCAGTACAGGAGCCAGAAGCTGGCCCTTAGGATATTCTGAATTTCTTTTTTATTATATGTTATCTGATTACTTTTTCCAAATGCTGAGCCACTGGGATAGAGGTCAGAATATGCACTTTTCCATGGGCCAGGATAACCTGTGTTAAAGCTGAGCTGATGACATTTCCAGAAAGGCTAACTGAGCAAAACGCTTCACTAACTACCTGTATCTGAAGACAAATATGACACACTTTTTTTTTTTTTTTTTTTTTTAAATGCAACAGCCTCACTTTATTGCTCTCGGTAAAGTGTGGCGGCATCACAGCTCACAGCAACCTCCAACTCCTGGGCTTAGGCAATTCTCTTGCCTCAGCCTCCCAAGAGGCTGGGACTATAGGTGCCTGCCACAACACCCTGCTATTTTTTTGTAGCAGTTTGGCTGAGGCTGGCGTCCTACCCACTGAACCACAGGTGCCGCCCACGACACGCTTTCCTCAAGGTCAACTTTTCTGGAGTGTAACCAGCAACTGGCCAGGAGTGGCAGCTTTAAACACTCACTTTGAAATACTGGCACTCCCTCAGGACATCTCCCAGAGTGTCAAAATTTAACCTGCTGCCAAAGCAAACTCTAAAATGAACACATAGTCTTTATTTTCTTTAAAAAAAACAAAACAAAACAACCAGATTTATTTAGTTTAGTTTAACATTTCCCCTGATCTAAAGAAAAAGATGTTAAAACCTAGTACATACACACAAACATCCACGCCATGAACCCAGATAACCTAAAGAAAAAAGGGTAAAGTTCTGTCCAACAGAGAAAATTATCTTCGCTTCTGGAATATGTTTCCACGTCCCATTCCACGTCCTCTTCCCCTCGCAGCCACTGAAAGGAAGGAAAAGAAAAGATGAGGCCAGAATCAGTGAATGTTCATGGCACAGAGCAGGTGGAGCCCTGGGACATCAGCAGGAAGGGACCTGAAAGGTTACCTGGTCGGACACCACCCTGGCCATTGCATTTCATGTGGGGAAGGGAAAGGAATGAGAGAGGGCCAGGCTGGGGATGAGCGTCACACAACATTGCTCTCTAAAGGCTGTAAGCAGGGAGCTGCAGGCAAAGGTGGTCGGAGAACTACACAAAAGATGAATTCCCAAGGTTGGCCTAGGGCATGCAAATAAAACATTACTCAATACACTCAATATACACACTTTTTAAATGCAGAAACAAATGTCATTAAGTTGACTATTTTTAGAGAGAAGTCTCACTCTGGCTAAGGCTGATCTTGAACTGGTGAGCTCAGGCAATCCACCTGCCTCAGCCTCTCAAGAGTGCTAGGATTACAGGCACGTGCCTAAGGATTCATTTTCAAGTACGAGGAACTTTGAAGTTAGAGGCCCCTTTATAATGGGTAAAGATGCTTAAAACGGCTTTCCTTCTTATCTAAAAACGGAACCCACTGTCAGTATCTCCCTAAGAACATGCTGGGTGTCCAGCCACATTTCCCAGTCTCTAGGAAATGCTGCCCCAAAGCTTCACGAGTCAGCTCACTGACACCATGGTGTGTCTGCTCAGAGAACTACACGAGAGCAAGATGTCCTTGACCTCTTGGACAAAAAGGGCCTCCTAGAAATTAATTATAGGAGATTTACTGTCTCTTCTGACAGGGATCCCACCTTTTATCTAAGGTGCCACTTTAGATTTTGTGTAAGCCCTGTGACTAGGATGAGAAAAGGAAAGACAGGGAAGGCTAGGCAAGCCTCCCTGACCCCCGCTGCCTTTGGGATCTCCCTAGGCTGCAGGAGAAGGGGTGCCAGTGGGTATGGATATTGCAGAGGTGCTGTCTGTTTTATTCCCAAGAAGTATCAAGGCCTTTTTCTAAAAGATAGAAGACAAGATCATATGTGAAAACCAGTGCCTAAGCACCTACCTTGGGCCTTCAGAATAGCAGCTTTTCCCCGACCAGCCCCTGAGCCTTGATTTTTATTTTTCATGCTCTTTAACATGGGTGCATTTTTCAGCATGTCAGGTAAAATCAGAAAGCGGATCTTGCTGCCACGGATGTACACTTGCTCCAGCTGTGCCACACGCCCATCTCTGTACGTGACTGTGATGTTGGACATCTGGAAGGAAAGCACCAGCTCATCATGAGCAGCAACACACCAGTGGAGGACAGGGCACACCAAGGAGGGGAGCCTTGGCTGGTGGGAAGGGGAAGTCCAGAAGGGCAAAGACTGACACTATGAAATACAGGACACAGGCAAAGCTGGTGAAATGTAGGCAGTTCTTGGGTTATGAATGAGACAGGTTCTGTAGGTTTTTTTTTTTTCTTTTTTGAGACAGAGTCTCAAGCTGTTGCCCTGGGTAGAATGATGTGGCATCATAGCTCACAGCAACCCCCAACTTTTGGGCTCAAGCGATCTTCTTGCCTCAGTTTTTCTATTTTATTAGAGACGGGGGTCTTGGTTTTGCTCAGGCGGTCTCGAACTCGTGAACTAAAGAAATCCACCCACCTTGGCCTCCCAGAGTGCTATGGCCTTGTAGGTTTTTAAGTTGCATATATAAGTTGGAATAGGTACATTTACCTATTATCTGCATTAGCCTCCATTTCTAAGTCAATAGGATGTCTGTAACTCAGGGACTGCCTGTATCACAGTCAGTACTCACTGTGTATGTCTGGGACAACACGGAGCACTTTACAGCAATGGTCTTTACCACACCTCCGGGAGGTACAAGTTCAAGCTCTCCCTTTCTTTTTTTTTGGGGGGGGGGGACAGACTCTGGCTCTGTGGCAAAGGCTAGAGTGCTGTGGCATCAGCCTAGCTCATAGCACCCTTAAACTTCTGGGGTCAAGTGGTTCTCTTGCCTCAGCCTCCCAAGTAGCTGAGGCTACAGGCACCCACCAACATACCCAGTTAATTTTTCTATTTTTAGTAGAGAGACTCACTTTGTCGCCCTTGGTAGTGTGCTGTGGCATCATAGCACACAGCAGCCTCAGCCTCCTGAGTAGCTGGGTCTATAGGCACCCGCCACAATGCCTGGCTATTTTTAGAGGTGGGCACTCACTCTTGCTCAGGCTGGTCTTGAACCTGTGAGCTCAGGTGACCCATCTGCCTCTGCCTCCCAGAGTGCCAGGATTACAGGCATGAGCCACTATGCCCAGCCTCAGACTGGTCTTGAACTGCTTTTTTTTTTTTTTTTGAGAGATTTGTCGCCCTTGGTAGAGTTCTGTGGTATCACAGCTCACAACAACCTCCAGCTCTTGGGCTTAGGCAATTCTCTTGCCTCCACCTTCCAAACAGCTGGGACTATAGGCGCCCGCCACAATGCTTGGCTATTTTTTGTTGCAGTTTGGCTGGGCCAGGTTCGAATCTGCCACCCTCGGTATATGGGGCTGGCACCCTACTCACTAAGCCACAGGGGCTGCTGTGGTCTTGAACTCGAGCTCAAGCAATTCTCCTGCCTGGGCCTCCCAGAGTGCTAGGATTATGAGCATCAGTCACTGTGCCCGGCTGAGCTCTACCATTCTTACAGATGAAAAAACCAAGGCACATGTTTAAGGTCAAACAGCAGGAATGTAAGGCACTCCAGTATGAAGCAGCAAGCCTGGCTCGAGCTCTAGCTCTGCTATACTCTTCCTCAGCAAACCCAACAGCAGTTCTTGAAGGTGATAACCCCTAACCGAAACGGTTTCCAACTGCTTGTCCAAACTGTGTCCTCTACTGACACCCAGACCTCAAAGGCACTATTGCATCTGGAGCAGTGAGACAAAAAGCCCTCTGGCTTGGGGGGCACCACAGTGCCTGAATGAAGAGCCTGGAGTACCAGAGGAGTGTGAGGCAAGAGCTGGCACAAGGAGAAGAGAGGGTACTGGGCAAGAACTAGAAGATGCAATGACTGGAACGGTGGAATCATGACCAAGGACAGGGCTGTCACTTCAGAGACTGGGGGTCACTCAAGTATGTGGATGGGAAACATCAGCAGTGTTAAGGCAGCACTCTGGAAAGACAAATGTGCCAACATGTGCAGGCTGTGGAATAGAGCCAGGGCAGCCGGAAGGTGAGACCAGCCAAGAGACCTGGTTGACATAAGAAGGTGCCCAAATCTGCCCTTTTTTTAAACAAGTCCTCTGGATGGAAAAGAGAAGACTATAATTCATTGAGAACACGCAGAGAGCTATACTATCCCCCAGATGTCTGGCTTGTTGCCATCTCACACTCAACTTGCTCTTTTCTTCCAGTGCTAACTGGTCTTCTGGCCTCTGTGGAACACCCAGAGCAAGAAAAGATCAACCATGTTCTAGGGCCACCCCTGCTGTTGGAATGATGTCTAGGGAGCTTCAACCTCTCTGTCCCTGTTCTACCTTCGGGGGCAAGAGGGCTCCAGTTTCCCATAAACCTTCTGCTCTAGGCTCTATACCCCAAGTTCCTTCACAATTTTCACTTAGCTCAAAAGTCCTTGCCATCCTATTTTTCTTTTCTTTCTTTCTTTTCTTTTTTTTAAGAGACAGAGTTTTATTTTGTCGCCCTTGGTAGAGTACTATAGCATCACAGCTCACAGCAACCTCCAGCTCTTGGGCTTAGGTGATTCTCTTGCCTTCACCTCCCAAGTAGCTGGGACTACAGGTGCCTGCCACAACACCTGGCTATTTTTTGTTGCAGTTTGGCTGAGGGCAGTTTCAAATCTGCCACCCTTGGTATACAGGGCCAGCACCCTACCCACTGAGCCACAGGCGCTGCCCGCCATCCTATTTTTGTCTTAAAGAATTCTACAATCTGGCTCGGCACCTATAGCTCAACCGGCTAAGGCACCAGCCACGTACACCCAAGGTGGCGGGTTCAAATCCCCAGCCCGGGCCCGCCAAACAACAATGACGGAAGCAACCAAAAAAAAAAAATAGCCGGGCGTTGTGGCAGGCGCCTGTGGTCCCAGCTACTTGGGAGGCGGAGGCAGGAGACTCGCCAGAGCCCAGGAGTTGGAGGTTGCTGTGAGCTGTGATGCTACGGCACTCTACCCAGGGGGACAGCTTGAGGCTCTGTCTCAAAAAAAAAAAAAAAAAAGAATTCTACAATCTCTGGTGCCACAAATGAACAGCAGGTATAGTTAGATCATCCAAGAGGGAAACTGGATCCAACCCAGGCTCACCATATACATGGTGACTCTGCAGAAGATAAGAGAATAAGCCTGGAGAGCCATATAAGACCCAAGTGCCATTTGTCAAGGGCGGATTCATTGAGTGACCTTCCTGGTCTCTGAAGTGACAGCTCTGTCCTATCCTTGGTCAGGTTTCACTGCTCCAGTCCTTGAGTTCTGAATGGTCCTGTCCAGAGCGCTCTCTTCTCCTTGTGCCAGCTCTTGCCTCACACTCCTCTGGTACTTCAGGCCCTTTATATAGGCACTGTGAAGCCACCTCCACGTCTCAGTCTCCAGCCACCCAAGTCAGGGTGCTCTGTCTCACCTTCTGGAGTGTGTACCCTGGGAGGGGCAAAACTGTATCTGGTATACATGGTGACCTTTGCAATTTCTCTGAGCCTTAGTTCCTTCACCTATAAAGTTGAAGAAAACAGAACAAAGGCAACATTTATCAAATGCTTACTACATGGCAGATACTGTCCCAGGTGACTTACCAGCGTAACTCATTTTACATCACAAAATCCTAGGAGACTGATGAGCCAGATACTGTGGCACAGCCTGTCAGGCAGGTCAGTCTCCTAGCCCCATGATGTCACCCACTCTGTTCTATCCAAGGTCACATTGTCCTTATTTGGCCTGGCTGGAGTTTGAAGCCAAGTCTCTCTGACCCTAAACCCATCCTATTAGCCACTGTATCAGATCAACACTTCCTAGAATTGCTAATGAGCAAAATAAACAAGACAAAATACGTCTAAATGCTGTCTTTTTTTTTTTTTTGAGACAGAGACTCACTATGTTGCCCTCTGTAGAGTGCTATAGCATCACAGCTTACAGCAACCTCAAACTCTTGGGCTTGGGTTTATGTGATTCTCTTGCCTTGGCCTCCCAAGTAGCTGGGACTCATAGGCGCCTGCCACAACACCTGGCTATTTTTGTTGTTGTTGTTGTTGTTACAGTTGTCACTGTTGTTTAGCTGGCCCGAGCTGGGTTTGAACCCACCAGCCTGAGTGTATGTGGCCAGCGTCCTACCCACTGAGCAACGGACGCCGCCTCTAAATGCTGTCTTAATAGCCTAACACATAACAAAGGCTTGATAAATGCTGACTGATAGGCAGAGTCCATAGCTCAGTGGGTAGGGTGCCAGCCACATATATGCAGGCTGGTGGGATCAAACCCGGCCCGGGCCTGCTCAACAATGACAACTGCAACCAAAAATGAGCTGGGCGTTGTGGCGGGCCCCTGTAGTCTCAGCTACTCTGGGGTCTGAGGCAAGAGAATCACTTAAGCCCAAGAGTTTGAGGTTGCTATTAGCTGTGATGTCACAGCACTCCACCTAGGGCAACATAGTGAGACTGTCTCAAAAAAAAAAAAAAAAAAAAAGAAAGAAAGAAAGAAAACGAAAAAGGCTCGGCACCTGTGGCTCAAGCCGCTAAGGCACCAGCCACATACACCTGAGCTGACGGGTTCAAATCCAGCCCGGCCCGCCAAACGACGACAGCTGCAACCAAAAAAATAAATAAATAAATAAATAAACTGACTAACAGGTAAAATGTTTTGGGGCCTATGCCTCTGCTGAGCCACTCCCTTCTAGCATATACTGTGTATCTCACTTGTTTCCTGCCAGAGTCCCCCCAACCTGCTTTGAGAATCCCTGAAAGAGGACATCACATAAGCCCACCAACACATTTATTTCCACAAATGGCCCACTGTCCTGATCAAAGCAGGAGAGTATCACTTGACTCCTATTCTAATGCTAAGAATGAAGCTCACTACTGCTTTCACTTTCCTGGCAGATCAGCAGAGAAAATGGCTCACTGTGACAAAACCCCACAGTTCCACTACATGTCCAGCTGCCAAGTATCCACAGCTTAGTAATAAGCCTGAGCCGTGTCAGTACCATAAGGCAAAGGCAGCAACTTTTCACAGACCAGATTTTAATAGAAGTCAAGCAGGGACTCTCAGTTTCATCAACTTTCCTGAAAATACCACAATGAAGCACAGATGGCATAACTCAGGTAACCCAACTGAAATGTCATCTTAGGGAAGAGGAAGAGAATCATTAAGTATAAAGTGGTGTGAATCACTCACACACCTGGGGCTGAGATGGAAAGAGCCTGCTTTGGGGCTGTGAAATAATGCTGGGCTGCCTCAAGACTGTCAACACACTAGAAACCTATACATTCTTCAGGACAACACATACACACAAAGGTGAAGACATTTGGCTGCCATCAATAAAATACACACAAAAGTATCACGGGATAAATTAGTATGATGAGGGCAGTGCCTGCGGCTCAGTGGGTGGGGTGCCGACCCCATATACCAAGCATGGCAGATTCAAACCCGGCCCTGGCCAAACTGCAACAAAAATTTAGCAAGGTGTTGTGGTGGGCGCCTGTAGTCCCAGCTACTCAGGAGGCTGAGGCAAGAGAATTGCCAAAACCCAGGAGTTAGAGGTCGCTGTGAGCTGTGTGACTCCATGGCACTCTACTAAGGGTGAAAAAGTGACACTCTGTCTTTGTAAAAATAATAATAATATGATGATGAATGCAATCCACACTCAAATAGTTCAGGGGAAAAGTATATGAACAGTTAAAAAGGCCAAGTGCTGTGACACATGCCTGTAAGCCCAGGAGTTCAAGAACAGCCTGAGCAAGAGTGAGACACTATCTCTACTAAAAAGAGAAAAAGAAAAAAAAAGAAAACTTTGTGCATGGTGACACATGCATGTAGTCCTAGCTACCTGGGAGGTTGAGGCAAGAGGATCACTTGAACCCAGGAGTCTGAGGTTGCTGTGAGCTATGATGATGCCATGGCACTCTACCCAGGGCAATGGAGTGAGACTTGGTCTCAATAAAATAAATAAATAAATAAAATTAAAAAACCCCGAGGCTTGGCGCCTGTGGATCAAGCAGCTAAGGTGCCAGCCACATACACCTAAGGTGGCGGGTTCAAATCCAGCCTGGGCCAGCCAAACAACAATAATGGCTGCAACCAAAAAATAGCCAGGCATTGTGGCAGGCGCCTGTGGCCCCAGCTACTTGGGAGGCTGAGGCAGGAGACTCGCTTGAGCCCAGGAGTTGGAGGTTGCTGTGAGCATGATGCCATGGCACTCTACCCAGGGGTACAGCTTGCGGCTCTGTCTCAAAAAAAAAGAAACAAACAAAAACAAAAACAAAAAAACCCAGACTTAAAAAACATGTTCTTCCTAGTAAAGTATCACAAGAATCAGAGAAGCAAACATCCAATGTACTCAATATTAATATGTAGCCAGTAAGAGGATCTAATTCACACCCACGTAAGAGAAAAACTCATTTCAATTTAAGTTTGGGATAGGGGAAACAGGCAGGGGCTGGGATGCTCCCACTTAATGGGTACAAGGTAGGGGTGTTTGGCACACCTTTTGGAAGAGGGACACAATTACAAGAGGAATTCTACCTAACAAATTCAAATATTGTGACCTGGTTGTTTAAACCCTCACATTAACCCGAAATTTAAAAAAAAAAAAAAAAAGTTGGCTCAGTGCCTGTAGCTCAGCGGCTAGGGTGCCAGCCACATACACTAGAGCTGGTGGGTTTGAATACAACCCAGGTCTGCCAAACGACCATGACAACTACAACCAAAAAATAGCTGGGCACTGTGGTGGGCACCTATAGTCCCAGCTACTTGGGAGGCTGAGGCAAGAGAATTGCTTAAGTTCAAGAGTTTGAGGTTGCTATGAGGTGACGCCATAGCACTCTATGGAGGAGCAACAGGGTAAGACTGTCTCCAAAAAAAAAAAAAAAAAAAGAGTTTAAAAATTTGGCTTTCCTGAGCAGCACCTGTAGCTCAGTAAGTAGGGCGCTGGCCCCATATACCAAGGGTAGTGGGTTTAAACCCAGGCCTGGCCAAACTGCAACAAAAAAATAGCCGGGCATTGTGGAAGGCGCCTGTAGTATCAGTTACTTGGGAGGCGGAGGCAAGAGAATGGCCTAAGCCCAGGAGTTGGAGGTTGCTGTGAGCTGTGACACCACAGCACTCTACGGAGGGCGATAAAGTGAGACTCGGTCTCTAAAAAAAAAAAAAAAAAAATTGGTTTTCCTTTAAGCTAGAGGACTATGTAGCTAAAAAAATTCAACCACATTGCATCAGAAATTTCAAACCTTTCCTGGTATTAGTTACTGACCTACTCATGCGATAGTTTCTTTTAGGTTACCAGTTTTTTTTTTTTTTTTTGAGACAGAGCCTCAAGCTATCCCCCTGGGTAGAGTGCCATGGCACCATAGCTCACAGCAACCTCCAACTCCTGGGCTCAAGCGAGTCTCCTGCCTCAACCTCCCAAGTAGCTGGAACCACAGGCGCCCGCCACAATGCCTGGCTATTTTTTTTGGTTGTAGCTGTCGTTGTTTGGCAGCCCAGGCTGGGGATTTGAACCTGCCACATTAGGTGTATGTGGCTGGCACTTTAGCCACTTGAGCCACAGGCGCCGAGCCAGGTTACCATTTTTGTAAGAAGGCAGAATACTAAATTCCACATAGAGATCATTCTTCCAAAGATGGCTATGCCACAGCCAAGAAAAGAGAGTTCAAACAGTACCATCAGCAACTGGATGATCATGTCAAAGCCCACAAAGCACCATTTCAGTGTTTGCAGAACCCATTAATTCTACCATTTTCTCTCACTAAAACTTTAAAGTCCCCGTTAGTACAGTGAAATGGGATTGACCATGATGTTCTTCTTAAATATTTAATGTGTATTAAGATTGTGAACTTTATACATGCTCAATTTTTTTTTCTTTTTTTTAGACAGAGCCTCAAGCTGTCACCCTGGTAGAGTGCCAAGGCATCATAGCTCACAGCAACCTCCAACTCCTGGGCTTAAGCGATTCTCCTGTCTCCGCCTCCCAAGTAGCTGGGACTACAGGTGCCCACCACACCGCCTGGCTATTTTTTGGTTGTAGCCGTCATTGTTGTTTGGTGGGCCCAGGCTGGATTTGAATCTGCCAGCTCAGGTGTATGTGGCTGGCACCTTAGCCACTTGAGCCATAGGTGCTGTGCCTCAATATTTTTTAACTGAGAAAAATATTCCGAAAAATTTTTAGGCCAGGTGTGTGGTGTGCACCTGTAATCTCAGCTAGCTGAGAGGGTGAGGTGGAAGGATCATTGGAGCCCCAAAGTTTGAGACCAGCCTGAATATAACATAGCAAGACCCTACTTTAATTTAATACATTAACTACCATATGAGTTATATTTAACTGACACTAGGTTGGAGCCTGGGGCCTCCTCAATCATATATAGCTCACACATTCCTTGACCTACCTTGACCTAGTAAAACACTGTGGCTCCAAGGAAAAATATTATTTTTCTAATATGGCAATCAGTATGTAAAAAAAAAAAAAATCAATAGAACCACGTATATAGTTATTTCCACCAAAAGACAATTTCTCAACACTTTGGCTTTCCTGAAAAACTTTTAATGCATTTATATGTATTATGCATAATTTGGTCTTTTTTTTTTTTTTTTTTGGAAATAGAGCCTCAAGCTGCCACCCTAGGTAGAGTACTGTGGCATCACAGCTCAAGCTCACAGCAACCTCCAACTCCTGGGCTCTAGTGATACTCCTGCCTCTGCCTCCCAAGTCGCTGGGACCACAGGTGCCCGCCATAACGCCTGGCCATTTTTTGGTTGCAGCTGTCATTGTTGTTTGGCAAGCCCGGGCTGGATTCGAACCCACCAGCTCAGGTGTATGTGGCTGGCGCTTTAGCCGCTTGAGCCACAGGCGCTGAGCCTAATTTGGTCTTATTTTTATAAAACAGGAAATGAATAGAAAATGTATTTCAGAATTTTATATTCCCCCAAACTCTTGTCAAGAGCATTCTGACATATACTAATTTGCCAGGTACTGTGGTAAGCACCACATAGCAAGACCCCTAATTCTGTAAAAAAAAAAATTAACCTATTTTACTTTATTGGAGGAATAATATTCTTTGCAATGTACTCTAATTTGTTTACTATAATTTACTTTACTCTAGATATGCTAGCTTTCAGGTTTTCATTATTAAAAACAGGAGTACAGGGCAGCGCCTGTGGCTCAAAGGAGTAGGGCGCCAGCTCCATATGCCGGAGGTGGCAGGTTTAAACCCAGCCCTGGCCAACAAAACCACACACAAAAAAAGCCAAAAACAAAAACCAGGAGTACAGGACCTTGTGGTGGGTGCCCGTAGTCCCAGCTACTTGGGATGTTGGGGCAGAAGGATTACTTGAGCTCAGGAGTTTATGGTTGCAGTGAGTGAGGCTGATGCCTCAGCACTCTGGCTTGAGCAACAGTGTGAGATTCTGCCTTTAAAAAAAAAGGGGGGGGGGTGGCGGGGTGGCGCCTGTGGCTCAGTGAGTAGGGTGCAGGCCCCATATACCGAGGATGGCAGGTTCAAACCTGGCATCAACAAAAAAATAGCCAGGCGTTGTGGCGGATCCCTGTGGTCCCAGTTACTCGGAAGGCCAAGGCAAGAGAATTGCCTAAGCCCAAGAGCTGGAGGTTGCTACACCAGAGGTGGCGGGTTTGAGCCCAGCTGGGGCCTGTCAAATAGCAATGGCAACTACAGCCAAAAACAGCCAGGAGTTGTGGCCAGCGCCTACAGTCCCAAATACTTGGGAGGCTGAGGCAGGAGAATCACTTAAGCCCAGAAGAGTTTGAAGTTGCTGTGAGCTGTTATGCCATAGCACTCTATGGAGGGTGATACAGTGACACTGTCTCAAAATAAATAAATAAATAAACAAATTAATGCATTTCCAGACAGGACAAAACAATTTACACTTCTACTGCCAGTATAGCAAGAAACACTTGGTAGCTTCATTATTTTTATTTCTGTAACTGTCAAGTGTAGACATTCTTACTGTTCTCTAATTTACATATTCAGTAATTAACAAAGCCATTATCTTTGCATTTCAAATGTCCATTTACATATAGTCATGCAACACATAATCTCAGTCCATGACAGACCACAATACAATATGGTCCCCTAAGATAGTAATACCATATTTCCATATATATATATATATTTTTTTTTGAGAGAGCATCAAGCCTTTCCCCTGGGCAGAGTGCCATGGCATCACAGCTCACAGCAACCTCCAACTCCTGGGCTCAAGCGAGTCTCCTGCCTCCGCCTCCCAAGTAGCTGGGACCACAGGCGCCCGCCACAACACCCGGCTATTTTTTTGGTTGCAGCCGTCATTGTTATTTGGCGGGCCTGGGCTGGATTTGAACCTGCCACCTTAGGTGTAATGTGGCTGGCGCTGTAGCCACTTGAGCCACAGGCGCTGAGCCCTTATTTCCATACTTTCCTGTGTTCAGATACACACTGTATCACAACAGCCTACAGAATTCCATACAGTAACATGTTCTATAGGTTTGTAGTCTAAGAGGAGTAAGTTATGCCACATAGCCTAGGTGTGTAGTGGGCTACACCATCCAGGTTTGTGTTAAGTACACTCAATGTTCACACAAGGAATCACTTAATATATTTCTTAGAGTGTATCCCCATCATCAAGGGACACATGACTGTAGTTTTCTTCTCTGAATTATCTTTTTATGACTTATCCCTTTTTGGCGGGGGAAGGGGGACAGAGTCTCAAACTGTAGCCATGGGTGGGGTGTCATGACATCACAGCTCACAGCAACCTCAAACTCTTGGGTTTAAGCCATTCTCTTGTCTCAGCCTCCCAAGTAGCTGGGACTACAGGTGTCTGAAACAACACCTGGCTTTTTTTTTTTTTAAGAGAGCCTCAAGCTGTCGCCCTAGGTAGAGTGCTGTGGCATCACAGCTCACAGCAATCTCCAACTCCTGGGCTCAAGCAATTCTCCTGTCCCCACCTCCTAAGTACCTGGGACTACAGGCGCCTGCCACAACGCCCAGTTATTTTTTGGTTGCAGCCATCGTTGTTTGGTGGGCCTGGGCTGGATTCTAACCTACCAGCTTAGGTGTATATGGTTGGTGCCTTAGCCGCTTGAGCCACAGGCGCCTAGCCCTGGCTATTTTTCAGTTGCAGCTGTCATTATTGTTTGGCAGGCCCAGGCTGGATTCGAACCCGTCAGCTCTGTTGTATGTGGCTGGCGCCCTAGTGGCTGAGCTGACTTATGTCTATTTTTAATTAGAATATTAATTTTTTTTTTTTTTTGAGACAGAGCCTCAAGCTGTCCCCCTGGGTAGAGTGCCGTGGCATCTCAGCTCACAGCAACCTCCAACTCCTGGGCTCAAGCGAGTCTCCTGCCTCCGCCTCCCAAGTAGCTGGGACCACAGGCG